>LGRX02032678.1:0-48363 GCA_001247695.2 Cymbomonas tetramitiformis | reverse complement strand
AGTCGAGCGTTTCGGGCGATACGCGTGTTTCAGGCGACAGGCGCATACCAGCGAATCAAGCATTTCAGGCGACGCGCACATTTCGCGTGAAGCGCTCCTTTCGGGTGAACATGCCTTTCAGGCGACATGCGCCATCCTGGTGATGCGCGCCATTCTGGTGATGTGCGCCGTCTGGGCGAAACGCGCCTTTCAGCCGGTGTGCGTCGTTCAGGCGGTGCGCGCCATTCAGGCGAGTCGAGCATTTCGGGTGAGGCGCGAACTTTGCAGCGAAACGAGCATTTCAGGCGATACAAGCGTTTCATCGATATGCGCATTTCAGGCAAACGTGCATTTCAGGGCGAACGCGCTTTTCAGGGCGGAACCCGCATTTCAGGGCAAACAGGGCGGAACGCGCCTTTCATGGCGGAACGCGCCTTTCAGGGCAGAACGCGCCTTCGTCAGGCCTTTCATGTGAGGGCAAGAGTCCGGAGTCAGGAGTCAGGGAAATGGAGACAGGGGGTATGAGAGTGAGTAGGGAAGAGCGCGCTTGCGGAGTCGGCGAGTCACTGCTGCCGGTGGGCTTCGAGCTTGAGGGTGACGTGCGTGTGTTGTGGGTTGATACCCACCAGTGAAGTTGGCTTCGTGGACCTGCACACCAAACCATACAGAGCCTCCCCCAACCCGAAAAAGCAAGGAAAGGAGCACAGCCGCTTTGGCCCGGAGGCATGGCTGGAAGGGCCGAAAGCAGGTGTCGCATGGCACTGAAAGGTCGCAGAACTGCGCAAAGCTGGCGTCTCAGGCGCCATGGCTGCGAAGCACTGTACCCGTGCTGAAGAGTCAAAACAGAAGCACCCTCAACAAAAGTTGCTGACCCAATCTGCTACAAAGTTTGAAAACCAATGTCAGGCATGCACAAGCTGGCCTGAAGTGCACCGAGCCTATGGCTGCCGTGTCACTCCGTGTGCGAGCCTGGTGCCATCACATAGGAGTTCACACACAAGTGACAACAAAGGGAGATCCGAGGAATATTTCAAAACCAACGAAGAGGTTCGGCACCCTGTTAGGTGATACCGTTCCAGCAGAGCAAAACAGCACTTTGCAATTGGGCATTCACTCCAGGCCCGAGCTGGCGCGTCGCCAACCATGAATTCCCACAACCTGTCATACAGGCTCGTCGGGGAATTCACCGCTGCCAACGCCCACAAGGGTCGGATTCACAAATACAAACGCAATGAAAACTGAAGGAAAGACATCCGGCTGCAATGCTGTCGAAAGGTTGCAGTCGGGTGTTTGGACTCGAGCTGGCGCGCCGTAAGCCGTGAATTCCCACAACCTGTCACACAGGTCCGTTCGGGGAATTCAACGTTGCCACAGCCTGCGCAGGTCGAATTCACAAAGGTTAACAACATACAAACTGAGGGGAAAACATGGGTGCGGCTACAACCTCGTCAAACAGCGACAGTCAGGTGTCACGGCTCGAGTTGGCGCGGCTACGGTTGTGCATTCCCAAACGCCGGTCATATGTGCCGGTTTGAGCATATTCGGCAAGCAAGCCCTGCGAGGTTCGAATTCGCAAAGCAAATGGTACAAAATATCGCACAAAAAGGCCGGGAGCATCGTGCACACGCGTGAATACCGCTGAGAGTGCCTGAGACGGTTCGCCGTCGCGGGTGTGAATTTATGACAAACGCAGCTTCGGGCTATCTCGCCGCAAGGCGCTCAACGGGAAAAATGCCCCTCTGCGGGAATTCGCGAGCGTGTTGTGAATTCGCGAATGTTTTCGGGCGGCTGAGGATCTCCAGTGCTGCGGAACGGTGACATGCGTTTCTACTGCTATGCTACGTAAAACGTGCCAGGCGGCAACGCGCTTCTGCCGCGCCGGCTTGTGGATTCGCAAAACGGGCGCGGGCCTAACTTGCACTCGCAGACTGTAAATTCAGGCTCAGATGGAAGCATGAAAAGCGGAAAGGCAAACGAACAACACAGGGGGCAATTCACAGATGAAACAAGCGCAACGTCACGACTTCGCACATACGTCAGAGTGGCGTGACGGCACTCTGGGGATCCGAACCAGACTCTTACAAACTGCTAGTGACAAAGCTCTCATGTGGATTCAAAGTATATGTATGCAGATATCACATTTAATACTAGGCCACAAGAGGCAAATATCACTATACCGCGGAATGGTTTTGAAAGGTTCGGATCTAACTTTTCGAAAGCAGAGCTAGCTAAATACTCAAGCGAGCATAGTGAAAGTCCGTGAATGCCATTGTCGTTTCGGATGCCCTGTGACCATTGGTTCCCAGTGACAGCGGCGTTTGGTGTCAACGCGCGCTTGCGTTTGCCCTGTCATGCATTGCCGAGACGTCATGTGTGGTCGTGTCGTGATGTCACTTCGCGTGATGTCGTGCTCGACGCTCTGCGGTTCTCGCGGATCGGCACGGGCTGGTCGCGGCGACGTCGATGTAGCGCTTGGCGAGGCGTCGTGCATGATTTAAACTGGGAGGGCGATCTGAGCAGGAGGGTGAACGTGATATGCTCCGGGCGCTCGAGCGGACAATGAACTGGGGTAGGACCGTGACTGAGGGGGGGAATGACAATTAATGAAAAAGGGGGTCATGGCTGGGGCGTTTGCTGTCGGCTGAGACGGGCGCAATGGGGGCAACTGCGGTGGGGTCTGACATGGGCTGCGGTAGCGTGACTGAATATGGGGGGTGTGACAGGCCTTTCAGGGGTGCCCGAGGGACCCCTTCTAAGCGTGTTCATAGTTGTGACACACATATATATATATATATTGAATTATTTTATATTGATCACCATGCTCTGGGATAACTATAAGGGAGCATTTGCTTAGTATGATAGACGGCACAAACCGACACTCTGTTGAGAGAAGGTTGTGGCGACAGGTCACGGACCTCCAAGATACATACCCTCTCATCCACTTTGAAATAGGAGTGTTTGTTATGATCGCACACGTCATGACATTCTGGGATAGGAGGCTCCGTGGGGGGATGCCAAGACACGGGATACCCGGGCCACGATCAATAGTATATTCGGCACATAAGAGACCGACTTCGTTTTGGAGGTGTGTTTGCAGAGGGTGGTACTATAAACGACCCATCATACTTAAAAATAAGATCACCTCACTTCGTGTCAAGGGCAACCATAACCGATATGCATCCCGTCACAGGGATGGGTGGTACCAGGCAACACCCAGAGTCTTGGGTGGGCGGGCACACCGGCTAAATATGATAAACAAGATATTCCTACAGATGTCACAATGGTTAGGTAGCGATGATGCGATTTCTCCTCCGCTGGGAATTTCAGGTGGCTCGGCCAGTGGGGAGACGGACAGAAATGGATAGGTAGATGACGCTGTAATGAATAGGGTGGTAAAGGCCATTATGGGCTCGACTTCCCACGGCAGCATCCACTCAAATTCTGTAAGATCGACACTGAAGTTCAGAATAGGGGACAGCTCAGCCCGTGACGACCCTGGACACTGGGTGATACCCGTTTGCGACGACAAACATTGGTGGCTGATAATGGTTGCCCGGACACAAGAGGGAAGTACTTCGGTATATATTTACGACCCCGCAGAAGGAGACCAGGAGACGGTCAAAGGGGGGGGATAGCATTTGGGAAGCAGTAGCAGGATGGATCACATCTGGATCGGAAGTCAGAAGATGTAGGATGGAGAGAATGGGGATAAGGCACCAATACGAAGGACAACTATGCGGGATTTGGGTGATGAGGATGATTGTGCTTTGGAGAAGATGGAACACCTCGGACAACATATCGACATTGAAGGACTACGAACAACGAGAGGCCGCAGGACGGACAACAATTGATCTTAACAAGACGGTGCAAGCCTTTGGGAGGAAGTTCGGTGTGCTTAAGGAAAGCAGACCCACAGGAGTCGTAAGGCAGGGAGCACGCCATACGGGTGACGAGCACATCATAAACGTCGGAACTATTAACATAAATTCATTACATGCACACTATAAATCAATGGTGGACACAGATAGGAACCGCAAAGGTGGGTGGATAGACAAGCATGCCATAGCAGTCATGGTCGATACTAAGCTGACAGACGACAAGCTAAGTAAATCTAGACATGCAATATTCCCTGACCATAAGGAGATACATCACACCCATCATACGGGATTATGGGGGGTTTCGATTTTCTATAAGAACTCCCTCTGCGTCACAAGCACGTCTGGTGAGTGGGGTGAACTTCATCCAATTCTAAGAGGGAGAGTCAATGCTATTAAGGTGGACCTTAACCCGAGCTCGCCCTCAAAGTTGGAGGCCTGGTTTATAGGAGTCTACTGCCCGCCCCAGTCATCTGGGTTTACCGCAGCGGAGATGAAGTGTTTCCATTTCCAATTTAAGGAATGCATTAGGAAGAATTTAGATACACCATACTATTACATTTTGGGAGACATGAATGCAATCATTGATCATGAGAAGGATCACTACAATGAATTGAGGGCCCCGCGATATTCCCTTTGCGATAGGTTATTATGGAGAATGATGAGTGAGTTGGCGGTCTATGATACGGGAGAATTAATAGATGATAGGCACGCCAAGTCCCACTGGACCTACGTAGCCAACAATAATGTTTCCGACCCTAGGGATTTTTCAAAGAGGAGAATTGACCATATTCTGGCTAGCAGCCTGAGGGGGGTGGAAGACACATACATTGACTCCATGTACGTAGAAAACCCACTGGGGGTACATTGGCCTCTATACGATTCGTACTCGGATCACAACCCGGTTACGGTTAGTCTCAACCTGCACACGCTTGCAGGGGCTTTGAGGCCAGATGTGTCGGAACTCCCGGAAATGGTCAAGACAAGATACCCTATGGAGGACAAGGGTAAGATTATGTCACAACTTGGCACCTTTCATAAGGGTATGAGTGACAGATTGAACAACCTGCTAGGAGACCCGGAGGCCTTCGGACGGTGTCGGGAACGGCGGGAAATTGAATCACGTACAGGAGACCTACAAGACATTCTGGGGAAACAAGTGCCTTCTCCGTTTCAATCCTCCTTTACCCCGGGTAAGTTCAAGATTCCGATTAGCAAAGAAATGTCTACAACTAGATCAACCATAGGACGGGTCAAAGCGGTCAAAAGGGCGGTGATGGGTATGCATGATTGGTACAAGGATACGGGAGGACGACACACTGTTGATACTAAGAAGAAAGGACAGAACATTTCAGCATTCCGAGCGGCAGTGAACAGATATAAAGACAAAGCAGGAGTGTTGCGGCCACCCCACTTCACCCATAGAAAGTTCACTTTACAAGATGAAGAGGTGATGCTATGGATGGCGGATGCAGAGGCCGCCAGACGGGATTGGCAGGGGCCGTTCAGAGTGAGGAGGACAAGGGTGTCCAAATGGGATATGGCAAAAGGGAGAGAAACCTCCTAACCAGACAAAGAATGTCGCAAGTAAGCAGGTCCACAGCTGGGCTACTGGAAAAACACTTCGAAGAAAGAGGACACAGCAGCACAAGAAGCAAGCTAAAAATGGGACTACAAACACAAACAAACACTCTGAGGAAAATGAACGCTCTGAATGAATATGGGATACACGTAAAAGGGGTAGGGAGCCATATGCAGGAACTGGCTAAAGAAACACTACCTATAATGAGACAACTGGGAAAGGCTAAAAGGGTATACACAAACGCGGAAATGGAGGGCACCACCAGAACAACCAAGCACCTCAGGCGAATGGACACAGAATACAGAGACCCACAGTTGCAGCCTGCGACGACAGGCTCTGAAAAAATGGGGGCAGTAAATGTAATACGGGAAACGAAAACTCAGCAAGCTACTAAGCAAATAAATTTCACCAAAATGCTCACACTATTCAGAAATTACCCGGACCTCAAAAACCTAAAAACCACAGCAGATGGGAAAAGTGCTATACCAATAAAAACACTAAAGGCAACAGGTGGAAGAAAACACGACAACAAGACGGCAACAAAGATAGCACAAGGCATGATGCACTTATACCCATACATTTGCGAGGCACAGCCCAACGACATTAGGAAACCAGGGGACCACTGGGACCATGTGTGGAACAGAAGGCTAAAACCAGAATACGTACAGGAACGGAAAACAGGAGAGCTAGAAAGGTACACCAAAAGTACGGTAAACATGGAAAACATAAGCGACTGGCCGGCGCAAATAAAGGCGCTACATGAGGCTGGAAATAGCCTGAAGGACATACTGCAACTACTGTCCATGTACCCACTAGCCAACCAAACAAAACACTTCGAACAGGCAGATGTGGAATGGACGGAACAGGAGAAGGAAACTCTGGGCATAGAAACTAACCAGGAGAAGGAGGAAGATGATGTAATGACCGCAAGAAACCCACGGGGAAGAATAAAGAGGAAGACAGAGCAACGAGACAGAGACCAGTGGTCAACACAAGAGGACCAAATGGACACGCTAGAACAAGAGGGAACATACACGCCCGCCAGGATACTGGCAAGTAGACAGTACCTACAAAACTACACCGATGTGACCTCGAAAGTAACACAGTACGAAATACGGTGGACCAACAGCGAAGGAAGGGAACAAACGACGTGGAGCACAGAAGAAACAGTAAGAACACACCTGCTCAAACACAACCTCTCCTCGGACCACGGATGGCAGAACCTTGTGGAGGAATGGGAAAATGACAAAAGAGACAAAAAGACCAAACGTGAACCCGTTGAAGAAATACTGGCAGGGCAACCAAACGGTGAACAGAGATACTGGAAACATGTAACACACCTGGAAATATGCACAAGGGAAACGAACCCGGACCAAGACATTAGGCACATTCCAGGAACAAAAGACAGGCAACTACGCGCGGAAGGTGACACCACCTACTGCTACGAGCCGGATGGGGGCCTCATAGGCACACTAAGCACGTGATCCCCTCTCATTAGTTATCCCGTGCTCCACTTTGGTGTGATGCTGTGAAAATCCCACGATACAACCCACGATTGCGTGATCCTTGTCGATGTCGCCAGAGTGAAGTTTTGCGACAAAATCGTTCACGTGTTTACCGATAAATCCTTCGGTTTCAAGAGAATAAGAAAACTGCTTTAACCCAGGACAGTCAGAAAAACTCTGCTGCTGAAAAGCGCCAGCTCTATTTAATGCCAATAGGCGGTTAGCTTGGAAAGCTGGTGATAAGAAAGCAGGATTCATTGACAATAAAGCGTGCTCAATCTTCTTCAGTGCGTCCAGTGGTTCAGCCTGAGTCCAGTGTTTTGTGAGCCTAGCGTAACGAGCCACAACCTGAGGATTAATGGGCTGCCCTAGTGTGATAGAGGTGATGGCTTCGATGCGGTCTTCAGTCTCTATTGCTCGCAATGCTCTCTTTTTCAACGCAACAAGTGGAATATCGGCGCATTTTTTACATACGCGAACATGGCCAGCGGGTACCGACTTTAAGCACTGCACAGATCTCACCACGCCGTTTGCTCCAGAAACCTACAAGATGTTCAGACGTAGCATTTAGTGACCAAGGCGCGAAACCAAATGTTGTGCGAGAACGAAGGAATACAAAAACCATCGATAGCAAGTTAAAGACAATAGAATGCAGCCTTGTCGCACGCAAGCTGCGCACCTTTGCACAATAAGGGCTGTAAAGTTGATCACTACCCTTGGAGTCGCGAATAACATTGCCGCATGCACGAGCCAAGGACAGGTACTGTTTGGATATCAACCCAGAACATGGGATGTCGGTGTTCTCTTCAAATCCACTAGGGTTAGTATCGCAAGCGGCCTCAGAAGAAGTAGTATTTTCAGTGGCACCGTAAGATTCAGTGCACACCGTGCCTGAACTAGTCTCCTCACTTGCCTTCCACTCTTTGATCCTTTTGAACTTGGGTCCACTACCCATGGAGGTGAAAACATTGTTGATACCCTGAGTTGCTGTAAGGGAAGTGATCACTTGGTATGCAGGAATGAGCTGCAGGTTCAATTCAGCGCGAGACTCATTGGCTGCGCCCACGGCTTCGCGATGCTTACTGGTTTCACAGTGCGTGTTGATGTTGCTGACTGAGTAGGGGGTTGCGCCAAGGCTGATGGTAGTATCGCACACACAGCATTGAACTGCCAACGAGGGGGAATCGGTATCTCCCTTGACGTGGTCACTATTCTCATCAAGGAGATACTCGAAAATCTTTTTGCGCAAGCCTGCATCGCGGATGCGTTTGACTCCGATACCCAGAAAAAGGAGCGAAATACATACGAGAATCCATAACAGTTTTTGAGAAAGTCCGCCTGGAGAGTGGTCACTTTTCTGTTCCATTTTCTTACGTAGTTTGTCGGCAAAGCCGCATGAAGGAGTTTTAAGTAGGTTTATGAGAGAGTCTCACGCAGATGTTGTCACTTTAGCAACTCCGTTAGTACTCCGTTTAGGACACTTTTAGGACTTCAGCGTCCGTAGGACGCCCGTCAGATCATAGGTCTGACTTTCGACCCGTATTGATCCGACGATACTGGTCCGACCTGTATTCAGGATATGGGCCATCCAGGCGCCATCCAGGTGCTCACATAGTTAACATACCGTGCCGGGGGGGGACCATAGGCGAAAGGAAAAGCCCATAGCATATGGCTCCCGGGGAACGTATGGGGGGTCCTAAATCCAGTAACATATGTCCGGACCCCCCCAGGGTGATCACAGAAACCCATAACATATGCCCATTTACCCATGGGTTCGAAATTTTAAATCCATAACATAACCAGGGGGTGCGGCATTGTGGGTGTCCCACGATGTCACCCTTGTTTCGCCGAAATATGTATGAAATCGATGTCTTTAAATATGCAATTTGTGATGAAAATCGGTGCAGTACAGCCCATCGAACCGTGCAGTACAGTACAGAGACGGTATTTCGCTTAAACCTCCGGGCTGTACTGTACTCTATAGTTTGGCTATCATTGGCTATCATTGACTAACTTTGGCTATCCGATTTGAAATTATGACAGCCCTGTCATCGGGGGGTCTGTGGGGGTGTCTAGGGGTCACAAAAATTAAATTTTGCCGATTTCATCGCCGGTGGGGGTCCCCCTCGTGGCCCCCCCCAAATTTCAGTAGGTTTAGGGTTTAGGTTCTGGGTTTAGGGTTTGGGTTCGAGAAATTACGTGAGAATTACGTCAGAAATCGTAATTTAGTTCAAATGCGTATTTAATAAAATAGGGTACCGGGTAGTAGGGTAATGGGCATTTCTAAAAAAAATTAAAATGCTATTGTTTTAAAACACAAGTTAAGAGATGAAGTTATTATTGCACAACGAGGAAGTGATGTGTCGGGTTTAAAAGATGCCGATGTCTTAATCAGTGACCCACAACGTATCCCGTTAGCATACGAGGATTGGTTCGATGTGAATCTAAAAACTCTTATCGTGTGCCAGGAGGCACGACGTACCTGCTGAGACACCCATAGTAGGGGGGTCTGATTTCGATGAGAATAAGAGTAGCGAACTATTAGGGAAATTAGTGAGTGGATGTGACATTGCCTGAGCGAACAGTTGGGGAAAATAATATGTGAGCTCAGAGGAGAGAATAAAGAGAGGTAACAGAGTTGGTCTCTCAGACTTGGACAGCAAATGATATAACTCTTGCTGTCTGGGTTTATGTTAAATAGTATATCTGAATATATGATATGATTCCTCAAGATAATAGAGGATAATAGTTTACTCCTGGGAATTCCCCTGGGACAATTTGGTATCTTAGGCGTGTGAGCGTCTTTTTAGCTCGCTCTCGCTCGCTTTGCGTGCTTGCATGCGCACTTTGGACCTGTGGCGAACTGCTTTCAGCTTCCGTTGCGACGTTCTGATATGTTTTTGGTGTGCATTCCGGTTGTTCTGGCGGCTTGACGGGTTAGCGTCCTAGAGGCGGGACCGTTTTTGTCGTTGGTTATACCGGTTTCACTCGTTTTTGGCCTATTTTGGCTCACTTCCGTGTGCATCCTGATAAGTGAACTCTACGGCACATATTGGGGGGGAGGTATGATGGCTTACAACAACTTTTGTGCGATTTTTATGAGTTATTTACAATTGTTTTAGTCTTCATCAACTCATAGTATGGCCTCAAACAGCTTATTTCTTCAAAATATGTGCGGATTCACTCCCTTTTTAGAGCTTAAAAAGAGTTGATGCACCTCCTCAACTTCGATAACTGGGCTTCTGGATGGTTGTGAAAAGTTATTTTACTTATTTTGGATATATTTTACCAAACTTTACCAGTCCTCATCAATTCTTGGAGCTTTGAGACCTTTTTGAGCCTTTTTGGGAGCTGCATTCACTCCTTTTTGGTCCATCAACCCTGAGTTTTAAGAGTGGATCAAGCTTCTAGACTTCAATATGGAACTTTTGAACGATATTATTATTTTATTCTACTCAGTATGGATATTATTTACCGTTCTCAACAGTTCTTGAAGGTCTACAGCCCTTTGGTGCCCTTTTTGGCTGATGCATGCACCTTTTTCAGCCCCAAAATAGCCCTTTTTGACTTGTACCCAGTACAGTCAGGCCCGCACCACTGGAGGTCCGCCCGATTTCGTTACAGCGGACGCGTGCGTACAACGCACCCTAGACATCATCGAGTATCTCCGTCCTCAACACTGGTTTGTGGAGAACCCGATGGGCCGTTACCCTGACGCCCTGCGTTTCAGGCCAGTAATGAGCCATTTACCGGCGCCCCTCACTTGCACCTACTGCATGTATGGGAAACGATACATGAAACCTACGTGTATATGGGCGAGCTCGCCTCCGCCCGAACCCTTACTGCAATGCTCTGCAGCGACTCCTTGTTCGCATCGACGTGCAACAGGAGTTCACCCTGATACTGCACAACTGGGACCGAGTGGTCATCGGAAGGGGATGCAGAAGTCACACGCAGTGTATCCAGTTCCAGAGGGTCTACTGCGGCATCTGTTCCAGCACCTGACTTTTGGAGGCACAGGAAAGTAAACGATGTTACGGTCATAACCCTTGGACCGAGTGCAACCGATCTATAACAAGCAGAGTTTCGAAGGAGAAGACGAAGACTGAAGACCTGCCTTAGATATCGGTTGTGTGCGGTTGGGTGAATCCGGGATGAGCGTTGGCAGCGTGATCCTTGGTGAAGCCCTTCTGCTACGCTGATGAGCAGAGGAATCACGAGACCCCTGTACGCTATTGTATGTGTGATTATGCTTTAGTCGTGGTTTCAGGGGAAAGTCCACTCCTAACGGGGGGAGAGTTGTGCCAGGAGGCACGACGTACCTGCTGAGACACCCATAGTAGGGGGGTCTGATTTCGATGAGAATAAGAGTAGCGAACTATTAGGGAAATTAGTGAGTGGATGTGACATTGCCTGAGCGAACAGTTGGGGAAAATAATATGTGAGCTCAGAGGAGAGAATAAAGAGAGGTAACAGAGTTGGTCTCTGGACTTGGACAGCAAATGATATAACTCTTGCTGTCTGGGTTTATGTTAAATAGTATATCTGAATATATGATATGATTCCTCAAGATAATAGAGGATAATAGTTTACTCCTGGGAATTCCCCTGGGACATATCGGAAAACAACGAGAAACGGGTAGATATAAGCAAGCTGAGAGTCGTTTAATAGATGTATTAAATGCATATCCAACTAGCAATGTGGCGTTAACGGGGCATAGCTTAGGCGGCGGTGTACAAAATTATCTAATGGAAAAGTATGCATCTAAAGAATCTAGAATAAAAGAGGCTCATTTATTCAATCCCGCAATAAACCCATTTCAAAAACCTGTGGGTAACGTTCCAAATGATAGAATTCATAACATATACGGCGTCGAAGGTGACTTGGTATCAATGGGCGCAAGACGTTTAAAGCACAAGGATGCTACATATGATGTCAAATATGTCTTACCTAAACCAAGCACGGAAAGTGAAATAAGCGAACTACACGATATCAACCAATTCTATACTCCCAAAAACATAGAATCGGAAAGGGTATCGCCGTTAAGAGCTCGCCTCGGCTTGGCAAGAATCGCATCAAAATCCTTAGATGCGGGTCTTTATGGATTAGCGGTGTATGATGCCTACTATTCAGCCAAAGAAGATGAAAGTCCGCAAGATTATGCAAATCGTGTCTCGGAAGATTTGAATCCCGATATCTTAGCAAATATAGACCCAGATTTTAGGTATACATCGAAGAATGCGCCCGATGAGCTTCAAGGTTTTGCAAATTGGTTGTTTTACATTCCACGCAACAAAGACAAAAAGAGGCAACGAGCATTTGAAGATAGACATTGGCATTCAAATTATGATTACCAAAAGCAAGGAATTCGTAAAGATGAATTTGACGATAACGTAATTTATGTACACGGCGTCAAATTTGTGGATTCGTCAAAAACGCCAATACCTAGCGGAAGGTTATGAAAACTATTTAAAAGAATTGGAAATTTACAAGCAAGTTATGAAAATGATACATAGCGATTCGGTAAGTATACTCGATATCCCACCAGAATACTTGTTAAAATTTGCTTCAAACAATTATCAACCACCGACATATAAGTATCATCATCAACCGAGAATCATAGCATTCGTTGATGATGCACAAAGCACTCGGTTGTTTGGTAACCGAAAATTTATAAATATGTGTGTACGGCATAGACATTGCGGAATGTTCTCAAAAAACATGGGAGGTGCTCTAGGCTTGAGTTTGTTGATTTGCGTCCAAAACTTTTCAAGCGCCCAATTTGGTTTACCTCGTGCCGTAAGAAACAATGCAACGGCATTATGTTTGTTCAAAATATATGACGAGAAAGGCCAGCACGACTAAACTGCCGAAGAGTGAGGAGAGTGAGAAGGAGGAGCATGGCACGCTAGTTGCCATCCCTATCGCGAAATCCACCAAGGTGGCTGTTACCTCCGAGGACACGGCTGAGCCGGTGCGTGCACAACTAGCAGAGTGG
Organism: Cymbomonas tetramitiformis; assembly: GCA_001247695.2. Taxonomy (NCBI): domain Eukaryota; kingdom Viridiplantae; phylum Chlorophyta; class Pyramimonadophyceae; order Pyramimonadales; family Pyramimonadaceae; genus Cymbomonas; species Cymbomonas tetramitiformis. The sequence goes on along the minus strand of LGRX02032678.1, from coordinate 35,424 downwards.
ATCACCAGTTCCAGCGGCTACACCCAGCAAGTCGCGCGACGTCTCAGCCATCAGGACTGGGAAGAACGACTGCAACGCATGTGCAGCCAGGGGCAGAAAGGTACACAGGGGCTAGGCACCGCCAACGCTGTTCCACGTCGCAGACAGTGGAAGATGGCCTCCATGAAGCTCGCGGGCTATGAGGCACGTCACCGGCAGGCCTTTTCAAGACCTGGAGGCAAGCCAGCAGAGACGAGCTCAGCCCCAGAATGGGCACCAGTGGCAAAGGAGAAGGAGATGAGGCTGCCTAAGCTGCCTGACACTACGAGAATGGTTGCCATGCTAGCCAGCGTAACCAACCAGGAGTCACTCCGAGAAAGATACCCCGATATACACGAGGACGAGCTATGCCTCGCGTGGGTCAAGACCGGAGGAAGAGTGGAGGTGCCCAAGGAGGAGTACCACAGGGTAAGGAAGAGAGCAGCGCGTCACCGTTGGGACGAGCTCATGGGCGAGTTATACATGGTCACCGTCAGTGGTAAGGAGCTGCTGGTGCCCAAGCCCTGTGACAGGATTCAGCTGGTGCGTGAGCACCATGAGAGGACCGGCCATTGGGGCATCAGGCGGACACTGAACCTGTTGTGGCAACGCCATTACTGGGCAGGCATGAAACAGGATGTGCGAGCAGTGGTCACTCAGTGCCAGACTTGCCAGAGGGTGAAGACGCACTATGCACGGGAGGAGGCGATCTCACGCCGCTGGAAATCAAGTCCTTCATGTACCGCTGGTCCCTGGATTTAGCTTGGCCTACGAAACGCATCACGAAGGCTGGGAACCAACGCGTCTTGGTCATGATTGAGCACTATACGCGATTCGTCGTGTGTGTTCCAATCCCCGATAAGGAGGCCGCCACCATCGCCAGCGCATTTCGCAATCATGTTCTATCCGTGTTTGGGGCGCCTGCAGAATGCTTGGTGGATGGGGGCACAGAGTTTGAAGGTGAGTTCTCTGCTCTATGCAAGCAGTGTCTCATTGACCGAAGAGTGACTTCACCGAGTTCCCCAGAGAGCAATGGCTTGACTGAACGGGTGGTACGCACCCTCAAGTTTTGCTTCAAGAAGATGGCCCTCGACAAGGGCCTGGACTTCGAGTGGGATGAGATGCTCTGGTCACTCGTACTCAGCTACAACGCGGCTAGGCAGCAGTCGACTGGAGTGGCGCCATTCACCTTGCTGTTCGCTCAGGAAGCCACGGTGCCACCGGATCTTCGTGCTCGACCCGAGTTGGACTTTGGGAAGCAGGAGGAGAAGACACTGGCTGATGATCTGTTACAGCGAGCCGCCATCGTGAAGAGGCTCATGGTACATGCAGGGTGCAACCTGGAGATCGCCCAGCACCGCGACACCTTACGGTACGAGCACAGGAGGAGTGGCAGCTACGAGCCGAAGCCGCACCAGTTCAAGGCAGGCGATTTTGTATATATACGACAACAACCGCGCTCTGGCATGGAGGTGGCCACCAAGCCAGCCATCCTAAAGATAGTCAAGGTGCAAAGAGATGGGGTGGTAGTGTTGGAGGACAGCACGAAGCTGCGGGAGAAGAGCACAGTGCAAAACATTGCACCATGTCACCTACAAGTGAAAGATCAGTACGACTGCAGTGCAGCCATCCCCAGCAAGCATCTCGCGTGTGAGGCGTGCATGCGGACAGATGGGGAGGCAGCCATGTTGCTGTGTGACACCTGTAACCGTGGTTATCACACGTGGTGTCTGAATCCAGCGCTGGATGGAGTACCTGAAGGGGATTGGCAATGTCCCAAGTGCTTAGGTGGGACCGTGGTGGCAGCTGCCGCCGAGGTGAGCGCGTCGATCGTCGACAAGATGGCTGCCATGGAGCTGCAGCTGAGAGAGAAGCTGGGCTCAGATGTGGTATTGTTGCCTGCAGACGTGGGTCCACATCGCGCAGTGAAGCCGGGGCGTGAAGACCCATGGTGTCAGGGTTATGACCGATGAGATATGTGTCATACATGTCATACGTGTCATACCTGTCATCCATGTCATGTCATGTCATATATTATTATGACAGTCGGTCGTGTCATATATTATTATGACAGTCGACAGTATGGTCGATCATGACTGTACAGGTCGAGTCGCGTCATACATTTATGACAGTCGTCAGTACGGTCGACTATGACATGTACAGTCGTACCATTTGTCATTCACTCACCTTGAGTGACACCTGTCATTGAGAGGCCAGGTTGTGGCATCGAGATGACAAAGCAAGATGAAGTCTTGAAGAACCGGAAGTGTTCGGAGAAAACTCATCTTCGCTTCTAGCATGTTCTGAACAAGCATGCGAGTATCATATGGCTTATTCGTTCAGCCGATACTGATTGTTCAACCAATGCCTTGGGTTCACAACCCAATTGTGGTGGCATCTATGAGATGCGGGGCATTGCGTAAAATGAGGTAGCGTTGGGCTACAGCAGTCACTTCTGAAGAAGCACTGCACTCATATCCACACAGACGCTGCGTGAGCTATTAACGTTCCATAATAGCCTCGCTATATATCATATATCATATCGCTTCCAAGCGAACCCTTAAGAGTGGTATTCTCCGACTCGTCAAGGCGACGAACTGAGGACGCATAAAGTGTGAGTGCAGTGAGTAGAGATATCGAATTTTGTGTGCGCAGGTTGCGGATCGCATATTTCAAACAGGCGTCGCAGTCGCACATATATCAACACATTTCGCATAATATCGACCGCTGCGGAATAAACAGCGAAATCAGTGCGCGAGGAGACATCGTCGCAATCGCATTTGTTCACATACACGCCGTCAAAGTATAACAGCGCGAAGAGGTGTGCATACAGCATACAAATCGCATACATACGCTGCTATCATTCGCAAAATTGCACTATATGCGACATACTGACGCGCAGATGAACAAATCGTCATCAGTGTATGTTCCGTACACGAAATGGCATTCATATCATATGCCATACATACCTGCGACAGAGATATGTTCACTAATTGCAGCGCGCACATCAGCGACTTTGATAAATCGCTACTCGCACTAATTTCAGTGCAGTGTACGCATCAAAATCTCGTCATTTTAAATGGTTGCAAAAATCACTCGTCTACGCGCGCATGACGATTTTGCTTGACAGGATATATACACACCTGCTAGATTTATCATGATCGGATGACGCGCGATGATGGTATACATATATGCAGCATGCTACTTAAAATCTGTGATGCTTGCACATAAGAGATGATGTTTATCCATGCACTGGCAGATTTACATACAAGTTTGCAATCATATGGGTGTGCATCATATGCTGTGTGTGTAGCCACACACACACACACATATAAGTAGACGAAATCAGATAAATATGGACGCTGTGCAATCACATGTCTATGTACTATATGTTGTGTGTGTAGCTGAATCTGTGATATCACACACACACATGCACACTTGCAGCATATACTATCCATCGCATGCAGCGAGATGTACCATGCATTATTATACCATGCAATTATACCATGCAGCAGATTCCAATGTTCTGATGACCACACAAATACTTTTGATCATCAGCATTATACTTATCAGCAGCACAGTGATCTGTGCACAACATGTGTGTGCAGATCAGCACACACACATATACACTCATTTCACTTACAGCAATCATTAATACACAGTGCATATACTTCTATATCATGCACCGTCTTATGCTGAATGATTGCAATGTTGTAAATGTTATATACTTTATTATACTGTACAGAGCATAAGCATATTGCAGTGAATGCTTCCTATATTAGAATCCATGTTGCAAAGGGTGCCTGACAGTAATCATAACACCATAATTAGTTTGTCGTGCCCTGGTGGAGCCGAGATGCTCTCCAGGTAACACGTACATTCTATGGTGGATTACTTGAAGGAATGCTCACCTGAGCTTCATGTGAAATTTATCAGCAACTCATATCGTAATGAGATTATCATGGAATTACAACAATCCCTAAACTATATATATCATGTTAGATATAATCAGTACGTGGTATGCTGACAATCTGCATGATAAGCTGTTAGGATATTGTGATATCCATAAAGATCTTGCAAAGTGTGTGTAAGTAAACACACACACACACAAGTACTAATCAGCAGTACTATACACTGCACAAACACTAGCATTCATTATGTTGACAATACACTGACTCCAAGTGTAATGATCAAGTATTGTATCAATACATAATATATAGATCCCACTTCCAAACACATGTGCGTGGAAGTGTCAGCGATGGCGATACATAAGGGAACAGGATCAAACAACATGCTGAAGGGCTGGATGGAGATATCTCCAGACCCGAAGGCAGTATACAGTGCTCAAATAACAGCTGGTCACTGTTGAGCATTGTCCATGCGTCTCACTCACATATCATCGCTGGAGCAACATCAATATCTACATTGCATTCTGACAGTTGATACAGATGATCACTTCACATGCATGTACCAACTCAGATCAGCAACCATACATGAATTGACAAAAGGTGGTTGTGGACGTACATACACACAAACATTGTGTTGTGTAAAAACTGCTTAGATTATATCTAGCAGTGTCCAGATGTATTTGAACATAGAGATATCACTTGATATACTCGTTGTATACATCCAAATATATCTTAGGATCTGACACAACTGTGAATTCATTTACAGTTGATATATCTTAAATATCACCAGAGAGTGCATTTGCCTCCATGGGTTTAAATCAGTAAAACCCAGAAATGTGATCAACCACAGATGTTGATATACAGTATAATTCACTTTTATGCCATGAAATTTGTCATGTGCAAAGGAAAAGTGATTTATAGTGCTTCTGTACTTTGCAGTCCACACACACACAGAGATATGTATATATATATATATACATATAGCCAAAAACGGCCAAAATAGGTAAAATCCGTTTGCGATAGATTTGAAAATTGAAAATCGGACCCTATTTTATTTGATAATATGATTTTATACCTATTGAGGTATGAGAAAATCATAATGACACATGTCATATCTCGTGTAACACCCTAGATATTAGGTGTATAATATATAGGGGTAAACATATTGGCTGTAACACTAAATCGGTCAAAATGCTGTACGTGTAATCTTTTGCAAATTCGGGATTGATTTTTTTTTGCTATAATGGATATTTATCTATCAAATAACAATCCCTGAAAGACATAACACGTGTAACACCCTGTAACACCCTAATATTTGAATGTGTGTGTCAGGGGTATAACGTACCCTCTGAAAATCACCTAACATTCACTTAGGTATGGAATGCAGTTTTGCTTAAAAATCTTGGCAAAATCGTTATACTGCTTATTTTTTTACCTGTATTAGGGTTACTGATATCAAGTAACACCCTAAACACTGTATTGGGTAATAGGGCCACTGTAACCACACATGCCCTAAAATGCCGCCATTATTTGGAAAAACTTCGTTTTTGGCATTATTATATCATGCTAAATCATCATAGACATGATAATACTACGGGCAACAACCCAAAAACTGTTGGGCAACAACCCTAAGACTGTATAAGCTGCTTCCTACAAGGATTGCAAGCTATAAGCTATAAGCTGTAAGCTATGAGCTATAAGATATATAGGCAACTGACTGCCTATGTGTTCACACTTCCTCAAGGGGGGAAGAAGGTGGATAGGATTTCACACATATCCATTTTATATTCCGATCTGGTGATTTCTGATGGATTGCTTTTGATAAAATCACTGCATCCACAAGTAACGTTGAAATCTGTACAACGTTAAATCCACCATCACTAATAAAGTGTAAACTCAGATGGGAAACTATATTCCAATGACTATAAGTTGACTTTTGTTCAGCATTTACATTCTCGAGTAAGTTTGGAATGCTGAATATATACATAACATATAACCTGATACCATGCTTAATTGCATTTCCTGGATCAGAAGATGATAGTTATATAATGTATATATATATATTTCCCACCAGATATACTTTGGCACTATAGCTGTATATAAGAGTGGGAAGGACAAGTGCATCGCTGTAAGACTGGTTGATATAGTCCCAGTGCTGAAGGCAGAATTTGGCACCCGAATAACAGCTGATAACTGTTGGTGACCACCATGCAAGACCTTCCAAGCGTAACTCCTTTGTCCAGAGATGCAAGTGAATTGTTCATAATATGTTGACATCACATAAAAGCATTCTGATAAAAACCCTATATATTCATATGAGCCGTCATCACTACAATGACATGGGTTTTTTAATCGTCGAAATGAGTATAACTCCGATGAATTCATTAGTACAGAATAAGCTGTTGAGATTATTCCTCCGGCTGGATTGCAATCATTCACAATCCCTGTACATTCCGGTGACAAAATATTGCACTGGACTGATCACCACATTTGGTATAATCTGTGATATATAAATCACCAGAGAAAGCATTGCAATCAGCACAATGCTGTCTAGACTCATAAAGATGAGTAACATATATTCTCAGATGTAATAAATAGAGGCACAATGTGACCTACGCTAAAATCGCGTATGCTCGGGCACTGTATTGTGACCTGCGCTAAGATCGTGTATGCATGGACACAACATGACTCGTACCAATGACGTGGACATATTTTATGCCACGACATCACATCTGAAATCAATAAATCACTCAGAGAGAAGGTGTTGACATCAGTATAGCACCATTATATATATATAGTCATGAGGATTTTAAAGAAGACACAGTCTCTCCGATATTGACAAACACGGTACACATATTATCATGCTCTCTGATTATATATTGATATCCCACAGCATACGATGATGGTAATAGTAAACCACTTAGCCGCTGGAGGGTAGTGTTGTATATATACAGCACATGCTTGGGTACTATATGACCCACGCTGATGACGTGGATTCGGGCTGCATCCCAATAACTGCAATGCACCTTAGGTGCAATGGGCTGCAACCCGAGAACTGCTATCCAGCTTCATAGAAAGCTTCCACGTCATCACATAGAGGTCGGACCTCTGTTGTATTTGAACGGCGCTTGACAACCGCCTAGCAATACACTTCCTTGAGGGGGGAAGATGATAAGCTAGAAATACAACTAAAAACCAAATAAATAATAAAGACAAATAATAAAACAAATATAAGTTGCATCATTGTTTTTGTTTTGGTAAGCCTGACTATATATAGTCAAACCATGCAGAACTCCATGAAGTTGACACATATATGTATCAAACATTTCTAAGGTCATCAGCCATAACATACATACGAGCTTGATTTTGAAGACCTAGACATTATATACATCCAGTCTAGCATATATCCAGACTAGAATTGTATATTGACACGGTGCAAGCACTATGGCCTCTGCCACCGATGATCATTGAAAAGGGCAACCATTCTTGATATTTCATACATATCATCTGATTGTATCATTAAAGGTGTAAATAGTACTCGATGCAATATGCAGGCTACGGCCTTAGTACAACACCCAGAAAGGTCAAAGCCACTGAGCTAACTAAAGCAGCATAAATGCTAGCTGCCTTGAAGGCTATACAATAAGCCTATTGCCCTTATGTCTTGATATGTATCTGTGTATTGGCATCTCTTTGAGGTAATTACGCCTACTGAATGAGCCATACCAACCATCTTGTCTTCATTGATCATTACATATCTGAACATATCGCCATTGAGCAATGCCTATTCTGTGAGATTATATATCACGAGGCATTTCATTAGTGCACATTAAACAATTGTAGTGCAACAAAAATCATCAGCTCTTCATCATACCAAAGGGTTGAGTTGTTGTCAAACGTATTGATTTTTCAGACACCATTTCTCAGAGGTCTATTCATCATGAAAGACAGAGTCTGTGCAATCATGGCTATTCAGCCTCCGACATAGCTGACATAGCTATTTAGCTTATGACCCAACCGTTGTTAAGCAACCTCCACGCTATATAGCTGAAAGATGGCAAGCAAACTCTTCGGTCATTCTTATGCATAGAGCAATCAAGCACAGCCAATCCAGGATGTTTATCCCAAAATTCTCTACGAATTATTCATATCTTCTATGTGTCATATGAAACAACCAATATACCACCCTATGATGAAAGTCATCTCCTTCAGTGGTGATTTTGCATAATGACTTTCTTGCTGTTTATTTTCTTCTCATGCTGCAGGTCTGCTGCATCCCTGTGTGATTCGTCCTAGATGAAAGAACAAGACAAGTTGAAGCCAGTTTTGCTTTTGGATGAAGAAAGCTCAGAAGAAGAAGTTACCAGCAAGTTTCGTAGCCGGTACAACGTTCCGGATGAAAAAGTAGCAAAGAGGCGCTTGCAGAATAAGAAAAACGCTGAGCGTGATGCCAAAAGACGTAAGAAACAATGTCCAGAGTGGATGTTGGACAGTCAATGGTAGCTTTAGCTAGAAAAGTACATTAGATTCAGATTCTGAACATTTTAGTGGACTTGAATGCACTCAAATTTGTACTAAGTTGCAATTGTCCAAAGTTTTATTCTGACATCACTACTTATTTGTGGAATAGCATACAATGGTATAAACCATCCACATATAGATTGACACCATATTTGTAATTTCATATCATTTTGGCATAAGACAAGCATGCTTCATTGAGGAAAAAAGACTCTTTGAAAGTTCATTCTGGAATATTTAGAAATTTGTTGCCTCATCCATTAGGACACGAAGTGTTGGAAAACCCACAATCTGCATACGGTCTCCAAGCACAGTTTATCCTCATTCTGGAAAGTGACAGAAATTTTTATAGTCATAAAACAAGTCACAATTCTATCGGATTGAAATGACACATTCATCATTCATATTTCTTTATCATAACAAGTCTCTGAATAGTATCTGCCCAAAAATAAGGCACCATTGAGATAAGTGATCATGTGCTGAAGAATATACACATATCACTAGGCAATGTCATGTTCTAATCATAATGAAATGACATGTCAGCCATCCATCAACTACGAAAATACAACTCGTAGTAAGTTGTTGTCATTACAGACACTTCTTGATTGACTCTCCATTAGCTTCCAGAACATTGTCTAAGTTGGGCACACTATAGTGACCCTGAACTGACAATGTATGTGGGCTGCAACCCAACGACTGCATTTGACATCATCTGGCATTTGCCACATTCAAAAACGTCAGGCATATTGCCAATATGACGTACAGAGAATCAATGTTCAGATTGACATTGTTACCTCTAAAGCATTCGATGAGTAATCTCAGTCTAATTCTCTATCAAACCATTTTTCACATAACATAATGATTGAATAACATCCTCCATCACCATCTGATTGGTTTGATACATCTCTTTTTATGAGGGGGAGGAAGAGTATAGATTCATTCATTTTTTATACAGCTGCCACAATTTGATTTACATCATTGTGATTTTGCTTGGAAGATTAAAAATCTTATCAAAAGTTCCAGCATCTGTGTATAGCAGCCATTAAGTTGATGACACGGTACATCATGCCGATTGAAACATCAAATGAAGTCTTATTTGACTTACTAACACACGAAGTTCATTATGAGGAAATCATAGATGCATATTTCTCCGGCTCTATCATTTATATGAAGGGCACTGACATAGGAGAACGATGGTTTTTCAAAGGTGAATAAGCTATATTGTAAGCTTACGACCATCACTTTGACGTCAACAGCCTGAGATGCTGATTGTCGAAATTCAAGAGTTGAAGGATTCGATGAATCAACCTTGATACATGTGTTTTGATTGATAAATTGTTGATCCATGGTTTTTCCCCAAATCTAGAAAAGCTGGCACACAAGTTGTTGCCAATGTCTTGAGGAAAGCATCTGAGCAAAGAATTGCTAGTTGTGCCATCAGGCATCGAATTCCATAACAGCAAAGCCGAGTGAGTAAATCCGCCACTCTAGCTATTTGCCCGTCATTCCTTCCAGGTTCATGACAAGGGACAATTCATCAAGTCGTACACCAATGTATAAGTCACATGCATGGTTGCACAGTTTGTATCCGAATGCAACCCCATCAAGGTTAAGCATCTAGACAGCAACTCTGGCCAACCAAAAGCCTTCCTGTCTTCGGATATCTTTTGCATTCTCATTTCCAGCTCCATTATGGACTAGGAAGCATCATGACTGTGCCTCGCCAGGACGCTAATCCTCAAAGCCGCACACTTGAGGCGAGCCTTATGAGACAGTGACCTTTGGCTTGTGGGGCGTCAACCCCTTATCAAATCCTGAACACTTGTTAACACCTGGATAAATTTATCATGATGCAACTTAAGTGGGATTATAAGTTCCACATAATCATATTGTCTACGTATGCTGAAGGCATAACTGCCGCATATGATCACAATCGGTCGCAGCTTCTATAACATTGTGGCTTCTGAGTCAAAAGCTGATAGCCAATGACTTTTGCCAATAAATGCCGACCTAAAAATAATCAGGCCGTGGAAACATATACCCAAGAGGTTTTCATCCATCGGTCGTATAAATATATCAGGGCTGCATCCCAAGAACTGCAGGGCTGCATCCCAAGAACTGCGATGCATCTTCGGTGCAATGGGCTGCAACCCGAGAACTGCAGGGTTATATCCCTAACATTTTTTACCCTGCATCAAATTGATATGACAGGAGCAGGAATTGATCCTTCCTTGCTAAGGTGTAGTGAGCCTTGTATAAATCATACCCTTACACAGATACGCATATGCGGGTACCAATATCTGTGAAAAAAAACTGCTAATGCTACCTTTGCCAAAACCGTGGTTTGTCATCGGATTCTTGGCCAGTCATCCGAAGCTACCGGAGATATTGACTGAGGTAGACGGAGTTGTGATCCTAAGTTGTGCTTGACAAACATAACTAAATAAATTTCACATTAGTACGTGGCGAATCCATTCTCACTCATCGCGATAGATGTTCGTCAAAGCGTGCGTACTGGACAAAAATATTGAGGAGTTGAGCAGACCGGTTAAGGATTATAAGTCCAATTCCGTTAAGCAGGGCCGCTCCGTTTGCATTAAAACAAGCCCCTTTGTTCGTTTATTATCGAAATCGGGCTCCCCATCATCGCCTAGGATCCTCCAAAGTAGCTTAAGGAGGGGAGGAAGAGTTGGGTGCACTATATTAGGCCGAGAATCGTTCGAATATAATTCGTTATAATCGTGGGATCATCGATCGCGCAAAGGCGACGACGGCTAGCGCAAATAATCCGTAACGTAGACTTCGGATGCTTTGAATCGTCTAGCACATACATGATAACGTGTGGATCAATCGGTAATCCAGCGTAGGATTGTATCGCGAAAACGCTCTTCATTGAACCTTGGAACGTCACTCAACGATACGATTTCCGGAAAGGTGGGCTACATCCTAAGGACTGTATGGCTAAATGCCTAAGGTGAGGGACTAAAGTGGACTCAGTTCCCCCCAATAACCTAAAAACACCATGAGGGACGCCTCAAATCGGTGTAAGAAGACTGGTACCAGCAAGAAGCGACAACAACAAAGACATTAAAGACATATACAAAGGTATGCCCGTTGTGAGGACACAACTCTCTTAAGAGGGGAGATCTGTCAGGGTTATGACCGATGACATATGTGTCATACATGTCATACGTGTCATACCTGTCATCCATGTCATGTCATGTCATGTCATATATTATTATGACAGTCGGTCGTGTCATATATTATTATGACAGTCGACAGTATGGTCGATCATGACTGTACAGGTCGAGTCGCGTCATACATTTATGACAGTCGTCAGTACGGTCGACTATGACATGTACAGTCGTACCATTTGTCATTCACTCACCTTGAGTGACACCTGTCATTGAGAGGCCAGGTTGTGGCATCGAGATGACAAAGCAAGATGAAGTCTTGAAGAACCGGAAGTGTTCGGAGAAAACTCATCTTCGCTTCTAGCATGTTCTGAACAAGCATGCGAGTATCATATGGCTTATTCGTTCAGCCGATACTGATTGTTCAACCAATGCCTTGGGTTCACAACCCAATTGTGGTGGCATCTATGAGATGCGGGGCATTGCGTAAAGGAGGTAGCGTTGAGCTACAACAGTCACTTCTGAAGAAGCACTGCACTCATATCCACACAGACTCTGCGTGAGCTATTAACGTTCCATAATAGCCTCGCTATATATCATATATCATATCGCTTCCAAGCGAACCCTTAAGACATGGCAGGCGCTGACATCGCGGCAGATGCTCAGGAAAGAAGGGAGCATGGGGGATCTTCCTGACAGGGTGGCCTGGGGAAACCAGGAGGAGCTCAGCAGAGTGATCACAGAAGTGATGCCAGGATTCTGGCATGAGGGCCATCGTACCATCTTGAGCAGGAAGTGTGCAGAGCAGCACACTCGCGCGAGAAGTCTCCGCAAGACGTCCACAGTGCAGGCCATGAGCCCCGAGGAAGTACAGAAGAGAGGAGATGTGACGCAATTGAGCAGAGCTCAGGTGAAGATTGCCAGTCAACTGGATTGGGGCTTAGAGTTGGTGATGACAGTTCCTCAGGAGGTCAGACGTTTGGCGCACGAGGTGACTTGGGAGAAGATCACACAGGTATGGGATCCTTGGGCTGGCACAGGTGTCATTGGCAAGGTTATGTCGCTGGAATGGCCTCACCTGAAGGTTATGAACAATGATTGGAACCCGCAGTTGAAATGGCACGAAGCCCTTAATGCTTTACAACCGGGCAATTATCGAGCCTGGAAGGAGAAGTATGGGGTGTGTGACGCGGTGGTGACCTCACCCTGGTTCGCAGTGCTGGATATTGCGTTGCCATTGGCAGTGCTGGCCAGCCGAGTGGTGGCTTGTATTCATGTGCCATCGCACTACATGACAGATATGACAGAAAGCAGGGCACAATACTTTCGTAAGTTGTATCACGCTGGACGCTTACATGTGATCGGGCACTTGGAGCATGGACCTATTGGCAGAAGATGCATGTGGGTCATGGTGTTTCGCAATCCTTTGACGCGGGCCAGGATGTTGCGAGGAGGAGAAGCTTCTGGAGTGGGCATGTTTACCTTCAGCATGGGCAAGTTCGCGATGGATGGTGTCACGACAGAAGATGCTGAGCAAGCTCTTGTCTAATGTCTGTGCTACCAGTGGCAGCTACAGATGGGGGATGTTGAGAAAAAGAGCTTGCATAAGTTGTGAGAAAAGATAAAGAGATATCAAAATTTTTGAGATTTTGTATAGTTACAGTAGCAAGCCAACTGTGCAGTCATATAAGGAAACATATGCAAAGCCGAGCTAGTGTTATGGAAGCGCTGACAATAAGTAAGACTGTTTAGTAGTAGGGCTAGAGAGTTGTGCTTTGTGTGGACGCTTCGTGCATAAGTTCGCGACAGCTGTCACAAACCACGGCTTATCGTGTACCTCAGCCGGGTTGTGACACTTGCTGTAGCAGTCTCTGTGACGAACATATGACACGCGCTGTACGGTACGCGTGAGGAGTTATGACAGTGAAAAGATACGGAAAGTTAAGCGGGTGTTACACTTGTTAAGAGATAGTGAGAATAAGTAGGGCGGCGAGCGAGAGTGAGGCAGACGCTCATTTTTGTTTTGCCTTCGTAACAGTGATTCCGAAAATAGCCAGGACTCGCTTAAGACCGCGAAAACAGCAGTGTTATGAGATAATTTATAAGATACAGTATTCTTCTGCTTGTAAAGATATACATTTGTGGACTTGCTCTTGTGCGATAGCGTCAGAACTGTAATTAACAGTCTTTTTCATGTTGAGAAAAAGAGCTTGCATAAGTTGTGAGAAAAGATAAAGAGATATCAAAAATTTTGAGATTTTGTATAGTTACAGTAGCAAGCCAACTGTGCAGTCATATAAGGAAACATATGCAAAGCCGAGCTAGTGTTATGGAAGCGCTGACAATAAGTAAGACTGTTTAGTAGTAGGGCTAGAGAGTTATGCTTTGTGTGGACGCTTCGTGCATAAGTTCGCGACATCCAGTTCCAGCAGCTCCAGCTCAGGGAAACTCTCCGGGTACTGCACAAGTACCGGTGATGAGAGCACCCCGAGGGTAGATCAGCCAGAAAATGCCACTGAAGCAAGTGGCCAGATTGAGAGTATTTCAGAGGAAGTCCTATCCAGACTGACACTACAGTTTCAGCAGATGGATAATCCCACAGAAAACATCGCACAGATGCAATCTCAGACAGCACAGCTGAAATCGCAGAAAAAGCTGTTGCTGTATAAGGGGAAAGTCCATGGACAGAATACTCACATTTTGGTTGATCCAGGAGCCACATCATCTTTTATCGACAGACAATTTGCTTCTCAGCTGGGTATATCACCATCAGATTCATCATCATTCTCAGTGGGGTTGGCTGGAGGAAGCCAATTACCCTGTACATCCTATCTTCCCAATGCTACATTCACGCTAGGCAAGTATAAGGATTCAGTAGATCTCTACATCATTGACATGAAACCATTCACTGTCATTCTGGGTCAAGATTGGTTGGAGAGGAGGAATCCACATATTGACTTTCAGACCAAAAATCTGACAATCACTAGGAAGCATTCATCAGGCTCCAGTATTCGCACAGTATTGTCCAGAGTTGAGCAGACTCCAGACTCAGATGGCCTTCCTGAAATGGAATTGGTCAGTGCCACCACTATGAGGAAACATCTCCGTCGCATTCGATCCAGTGGTTCGGCTGAAGAAGCCGTAGCATATCTCTTTTTCCTCTCCGAGGTCGATGGTGAATTGGTCTTTGCAGCATCAGACTCAGACACCACAATGGAAGACCCCGAGGTCACAGCAGCACGTGATCAAGTGAAAGAAGACTTTTCAGACGTTTTCCAAGAGGATCTTCCGGCTGGTCATAGGCCAGAGCGGTTTGAAGGTGGATATCATAGAATCGACATCGAACCTGGACATAAGCCTCCTTCACAGCCAGTACGCACCATTCCAGCACCCATGATGGAGGAACTCAAACGGCAAATCATCAAATATGTCGAGTTGGGTATCCTTCGTCCATCATCATCGCCATATGGATGCCCAATCATTTTCGCTCCTAAGCCAGGGGGAAAGTGGAGGATGTGTTGTGATTATCGTGCCCTGAATAACATCACCATCAAGGACACGTATCCACTACCACCACATGACACCCTACTAGAGCAGCTGAAGGGATCAAGATGGTTCAGTAGATTTGATTTCAACCAGTTCTTTCACCAAATCCCCATTCATCCGGATGATATACATAAAACTGCTATTCGCACCAGATACGGTTCTTATGAATGGACAGTTATGCCTTTCGGATTGACCAATGCTCCTGCAACAGCACTTGTGTAGGAAATCGGGCATTTTTGACTTCATCGACCAGTTCCTTGTCATATTCATGGACGACACTATTGTATACAGTCCAGATTTTGACAGTCATGTGAAGCATGTTCGACAGTTCCTCCAGCGTTGCAGAGATCACCAGTTCTTCATCAGGCCTTCCAAGGTGGAGTTGTTCGTCAAATCTATAGATTTTATCGGACATCACATATCTGAAGCAGGCCTATCCATCATCGAAGACAGGATCAGAGCAGTCATGGCAATTCAGCCTCCAGTGTCTTATGGTCCTACCGTTGGAAAGCAGCCTCTACGCCGTATGGCTAAAGATGGCAAGTCATCCCTTCATGGTTGGTCAATTTAGGAGATTCATACCAAAGTTCTCCAAAGTTGCCGAACCTCTCAATCGTCTCCTTAAAGATAATGCAGAGTTTGTCCGGGAAACTGAGCAGCAGCAGGCATTTGATAACCTCAAAAGTGCCATCTGTAACGCTCCAGTATTACAACTTCCAGATCAGAAACTGCCATCTATTTTGGAGGTCGATGGATCAGGCACACACGTTGGCCAAGTATTACTCCAGGATCAAGGAAAAGGTATGAAGCCATGTGGCTATCACAGCGTCACTCTATCCGACACACAGAGACGTTGGCCTATTCCTGAGATCGAGCTATTTGCCATTGTGGAAGGCTTCCGATTCTTTCGCCACATCTTGTTGGGAGCTCCTGAGACCATTGTACGCTCAGATCATCAGCCACTGGTTTATTTCCAGACCAAATCCACACTGAGCCCCAAACAGGCACGGTGGTTGGATGAGCTCTCCGAGTACAACTTCCGTATAGAGCACATTGCTGGCGAGAAGAATAAGGTTGCAGACGCACTCACGCGTATCTCTACACTTTTTGAACTTACTGATTGTCTTCAATACATGGACATCAGTGAAGTCATTCCATCCGCAGATCCTACATTCATTGCTCTTATATCTTCTTCATCAGCTCATCAGCTACACGACATCATTATATCCGAATATGATCGTGACACATTTGCACAGACTATTTTGGCTAAGCTGACATCATCGACTTCATCACACCGTCAGTCAGCAGCTACAGCTTTGAGCTCATTCAGGGGTTGATCTATCGTAAGACCATATATGGCAGACAGCTGTACATTCCACCAACAGCTAAAGTCCCCACAGAAGACGGTGAGATCACACAACTTCGCCACATTCTTCTTCATGAGTGCCACTCAGCCACTATTTCTGGTCATGTAGGCAAAAATCGCATGCTTCATCTTCTGCGTAGCCGGTATTATTGGCCAGGAATGACAACGGCAGCTATCAAGTACATTCGGGAGTGCCCCGTTTGTCAGAAAATGAGGCGACACAAGCCTTATGGTCAGGCACACATACGATATTCCGTGCCTAAGACAAAATGGCTTGATGTATCTCTTGATTGGATCACTGATCTGCCTATCACCACTAATGGGCACGACAATATATTTGTGGTAATGTGCCAATTCTCCCATCGTTGTCATCTCATTCCCTTCAGCATGACCTGGACAGCTCAGCATACTGCTTCTATATATATGCAGCATATCTTCAAGCTCCATGGTCTTCCGAGGAACATCATCTCAGATCGAGACACCAGATTCACCTCTACATTCTGGCAAACACTGTGGAAATCTACTGGTACGAGATTGTCCATGACATCGTCACACCATCCACAGTCGAATGCTGCCAATGAGAGAAGCCATGCCTTCATTGAGGACATCCTCAGGTAAATTTCAGATTGTTGATTCATGATTTGATTTCACCATCCTCTGGTTTACAAACTGATTAGTAGCATTTTCATTTTCAGGTGTTGTTGCAATGATACTTCAGCCAATTCGTGGGAGGACAAGTTGCCTCTGGTGGAGTTTGCAATTAACAATACCGTTTCTGCATCAACTGGTTATTCACCATTTTATCTCGACTCGATGGCGCAACCACTCTCGCCTCATGATCTGGTTATTACTATTCCGCCAGAAGCTCCTGTTCCAATACAAGAAGCTATTCGAGATCATTTTGACCAGTACTCGGCTGTTCATGCCAACGCGGTAGACAACATTTTCCGAGCAGCAGAAATTAGCCAAGCCAGATTCAATAAGACTCACATGCCTAAGCAGTTCGCAGTCGGGCAGAAAGTTCTTTTACGGACCGAGTTTATTCAATGGACTGGTTTGACAGAGGCAGGCAGACACTTTAAGCAGCCATATATTGGGCCGTTCACTATTTCCAAAGTGCTTAGCCATGGACGTGCATACGAGTTAGATTTCGGAAATCTTGATATCCGTATTCATCCGGTACAGCCTGTTTCCAGATTAGAGCTGTACAACGACTCGATTCAAGCACCTTTGCCTCTGCCACAGATGATCACCGAAGAAGGGCAACCACTATTTGAGATATCACATATACTCTCGGATAAGTTCACTAGAGGTGTCAAATACTATTTAGTACGATATGCAGGCTACGGTCCTGAGCATGACACCTGGGTCAAAGCCACAGAGCTGACCAATGCAGCAGGCATTATAGCTGCCTATGAAGGCTAAACATTATATTAAGCTTTATGCCCTTACTTCTTGTAATATATACTAATACATGTCGATCATCTATACAACCTTGCTCTTAATGTTTATCATTATGTTGCATTGAAGCAAGAATTGATCCTTCCTTGCTAAAGGTGTAGTGAGCCTTGTTCAAAATCATACCCTTGCACAGATACGCACACATGCGAGATATCATATCTGTGGATAAATAAAAAACTGCTAAATGCTACCTTTGCCAAAACCGTGGTTTGTCATCGGATTCTTGGCCAGTCATCCGAAGCTACCGGAGATAATGACTGAGGTAGAAGGAGTTGTGATCCTAAGTTGTGCTTGACAAACATGACTAAATAAATTTCACATTAGTACGTGGCGAATTCATTCTCACTCATCGCGATAGATGTTCGTCAAAGCGTGCGTACTGGACAAAATATTGAGGAGTTGAGCAGACCGGTTAAGGATTATAAGTCCAATTCCGTTAAGCAGGGCCGCTCCGTTTGCATTAAAACAAGCCCCTTTGTTCGTTTATTATCGAAATCGGGCTCCCCATCACCGCCTAGGATCCTCCAAAGTAGCTTAAGGAGGGGAGGAAGAGTTGGGTGCACTATATCAGGCCGAGAATCGTTCGAATATAATTCGTTATAATCGTGGGATCATCGATCGCGCAAAGGCGACGACGGCTAGCGCAAATAATCCGTAACGTAGACTTCGGATGCTTTGAATCGTCTAGCACATACATGATAACGTGTGGATCAATCAGTAATCCAGCGTAGGATTGTATCGCGAAAACGCTCTTCATTGAACCTTGGAACGTCACTCAACGATACGATTTCCGGAAAGGTGGGCTGCATCCTAAGGACTGTATGGCTAAATGCCTAAGGTGAGGGACTAAAGTGGACTCAGTTCCCCCCAATAACCTAAAAACACCATGAGGGACGCCTCAAATCGGTGTAAGAAGACTGGTACCAGCAAGAAGCGACAACAACAAAGACATCAAAGACATATACAAAGGTATGCCCGTTGTGAGGTCACAACTCTCTTAAGAGGGGAGATCTGTCAGGGTTATGACCGATGACATATGTGTCATACATGTCATACGTGTCATACCTGTCATCCATGTCATGTCATGTCATGTCATATATTATTATGACAGTCGGTCGTGTCATATATTATTATGACAGTCGACAGTAGGGTCGATCATGACTGTACAGGTCGAGTCGCGTCATACATTTATGACAGTCGTCAGTACGGTCGACGATGACTGTACATGTCGCCAGATGATTATGTCATATCATCAGGCATCCCTGTCAATCGAGAGTTCGTATGATTGAACTCGAAGATGGCAAAGCAAAGATACATCTTGGAAACAAACCAAGAACCATCTTTAGCTTCCAGCATGCGCAGAACTCGCATGTGCAGCATGAACGAACTAGTCGTTATTACCATGCTGGTCGTTCAACCTACGTCTCGGGTTCACAACCCAATGGCGGTACCATCTAAGATGATGGGTGACGTAGGTATAAAAGTGAGGAAGCGTTGTGCTTCAGCAGATCTTCTCACAGAAGCCTGCACTCATCCCCGCTCATTACTTACGCGTGTGTTACCGTCCCATAACACAGCGCTTTATATCAATATACCGAGGGCTCGCTTATCTAGCCCTAACACCCTGGCTGGGGTCTATATTCTGCAAGATCAAGCCTACTTGCTGCGGGGTAGGTGCATACTGAACTTCGTGACATGTGTTGCAATACTGAATTTTGAGTGTGTTGACAAAAACAGCCGCGGGGTATCCTTTTACCCATGCTTCTATCGATAAAGCCGAGCCTGTGCCTGAAAACTTGGGACAAGGGTGTTCAGTTCTCTGCTGATACACATAGGCGTTTAAAGTGTGTATGAGGGGCTTTGCTTTCTCCTTACGCTCTTCGTACACAGCTGGGGGAACGTTAAGACTTTCACTGCGCTGCATGTTGAGTTTTTTTTTGGCGGCGGGGCGGGCGGGGGTGTGTTCGGGATGTACCTTGAAACTGAATTTGGTATTTTTTAAATTATAATAATGAAAGTACGGGGAAACTGTAATAAAAACATCTCGACGAATGGCAAGCCTCGAAAGCAAATAAGTGATGGCAAATGACGATTTCATCATATCTTATCGCGTGTCTATTGGGCGACTTTCGGGTGCCCGGTAGATTTTTGGGGTGCCCGGTAGATTTTGGGGGTGCCAGGTAGATTTGCCAGGTAGATTTTTGGCGTGCCCGGTGGATTTTGGGGGTGCCAGTAGACTTTGGCGTGCTGTAGATTTTTGGCGTGCCGTGTAGATTTTTTGGCGTGCCAGGTAGATTTGGGCGTGCCAGGTAGATTTTTGGGGTGCCCGGTAGATTTTTGGCGTGCCGGTAGATTTTTGGCGTGCCAGGTAGATTTTGCAATTTGAGTTCTGATTTTTGTGTGCCAGTTCTGATTTATTCGAGCGACAGTCAAACGCGCACGCGATGAATTCAGTTCAATTATAAATATATAAATGTATAAAAATATAAATTTATAAAAATATAAAGTTAAAAAAAGGATATGAGAGAATGTGAGAGAATGTGAGAGAATAACATAAATTAACATTTATTTATTTAAATAAAAGGTAATGAGTAGTAGGGTAATGGGTTAGTATTTCAAAGGAAGAAAAGTATTTTTGTAGAATAAATTTTATGAAATAGAAAATGTTTTTAAAAATGCCCATTACTAGCTACCAGGTACCCTATTCGTTTCTTAAATACGCATTTTTACCGAGATGACCGAGACGATGCTATTTCCGCGATTTAACCTGCTGAAATTTTTGGGGGTCAACGTAGGGGACCCTTCATCGTCGATTAAATCGGCAAATTTTGATATGAGGGAATATGAGGGAATATGAGAGATTAACATAAAATTACTTATCTTTATATATATATTTATTTATATAAAAAGTAAGGGGTAGTAGGGTAATGGGTTGTTTAGAAAAGTATTTCAAAGGAAGAAAAGTATTTTTGTAAAAAACTTATAGCATTTTAATTTTTTTTTTAGAAATGCCCATTACCCTACTACCCGGTACCCTATTCTTTATTAAATACGCATTTGAACTAAATTACGATTTCTGACGTAATTCTCACGTAATTTCTCGAACCCAAACCCTAAACCCAGAACCTAAACCCTAAACCTACTGAAATTTGGGGGGGTCGACGAGGGGGACCCCCACCGGCGATGAAATCGGCAAAATTTAATTTTTGTGACCCCTAGACACCCCCACAGACCCCCCGATGACAGGGCTGTCATAATTTCAAATCAGATAGCCAAAGTTAGTCAATGATAGCCAATGATAGCCAAACTATAGAGTACTGTCGCGCGACTGCCACGTCGGCACAGAATTCCCCAAAATCGACAGTTTTCTAATCAGCTGCGGCTACATAGCCCAGCTTGCATGACACATATGACACATATGTGAATGGAACCCGGCCGGTGCACTGCGTGTGGAATTACAAAAATAATAATACGACATATCCAGAAGTGCCACAAACCAAGGACTCCCGTCAGACAGGAACCAGGGTCCCGCGACCCGACTGCCGACCCCAGCCTTCTGCATGCGGGCACACGCCCCTCGTGCCAAAGGACTGAGGCCTGCAAATAACATCATTACCCTAAAGAGTACAGACTATGGACCTAAAATGCTATGCTAGGGCTGAAACCCTCAAAAAGCATAATTACCCGCTCCAGCTCAGAGTCAGGCAAGACAGCAATAGCAAAGCCGTCACCTAGCAAAGCCTACTGAACAGTGCCTAGATGAGAAGCAGCATGAGGTAGCTTCGCAGCCCCCCACCGAAGGATCACTATAGCTACCTCTCATCACAGCGGTCGGCACTGAACAGGCACAGGTCCTAGTCTCCTCTACCTACACTCTAATGAGCCGACTGCCCCTCTGCGGGCCGGATCTGCACGGCCTCCAGCTCAGAGCCCAGCTGCTCCAGGTCCTCCAAGTCCTGCAGCTCCTGCACTGAAAGCGGCCTCTCCTCATCCGTACCTGAATCACAAGGGAGGGCGGGTGGGAAAGTCCACACAAGTCCACAGTAACACGGCAAGAGGCCCTCTCAGTCCGTAGCTGGCCTCTTATGCCTCCGACTGATCAGAAAACCTCAGTTTTCAGATCTGCTCCGGATGACAGTCATACTGCCTGTCATCCTACACTGATCAGAAAACCATCAGTTTTCTAATCAGCTGCGGCTACATAGCCCAGCTTGCATGACACATATGACACATATGTGAATGGAACCCGGCCGGTGCAAGCACACAAAGATCACCACAAAGCAGTGCACATGTAATGCATGACAACAACAAGCAATCAGACAAGAAAGGCCGCCTACTCTGCTGAGCATGGGGCATGCTTCTGGACACCGCCAGCCTGCGGTTGAGGTTGGTAGCTTTGTAGGTGGCCGCAGCCGCCGACGAGCTCCAGCCACCGTACTGATTGAACTCGAAATCAGTAACCTGGTCAGCCGCAGCCACCGCCGTAGCCCCACCAGACCGCAGGGACTGGGTCCCATACAGCTGCCTCAGAGCATCGGGGTCCAAGCCAGAAGCCTCACCCAGCATCCTGAACAGGTACCTCCTCAGCTGAGGATAGTCCAGCCTCTTCCCCGTCAGGCAGTCAGCCGACGGGTCCCGCTGAAACCGCCTGCCATCAATCTGCTGAAACAGGGGCTCGTCGGGCTGCACTCCCCGTGCAATCTGAGTGTCAACCCACCTCTGACTGACCTCCACTGGGCACAAAGGCTGCCCCTCCGCCGCCCGGGCAACCTCCACCAGCTGCCCATACCTGTACTTGTCCGTCTTCCGCTTCTCGAGGAAGGTGGTCATGTGGGTCTCACAGAACTTCATATCCCGCAGTCTCACCTTCTCCGCACAGTCATACCGCCAGAAGCCTGTCCACATGTCCAAACCCAGTGTAGCAAACATCTGCCGAGTGACACCTCCCAGCATCAACCAGCAACGAGCACCACTCTGCACAAATGCAAACTCCAGCGGCTCCTTCCTGTTGAGCCGCCTGTCCCCCAGCCTCCTGTGAGCTGCCTCCCGCACCGCGGCCACCAGCCGATGAGAGGTGGGGGGTCTGCCGGGACCAGAGCCAAATCATGAGCAGTGAAAACCATAGCCGAAGCGGTCTTCACCACAGAGAAGGTCCTGGCCGCATTGGCTATGTACTGCAAGTACATAGCCACCGTGACCGGGTCAGCAGGAACAGGCACCCTAGGTGGGTCACGGTCCTGACAGAAAGCCTGGTACCGTACGAACACCCGAGAGTAGCCCCGCATGGTGCTAGCCTCACGGGTGCCAGACACCGCCAACAGCATGTCTGCCCGCAGCTGCATCTCCAGCGGGTCCGTCACGGAGAACTGCAGGCCAGCCCACTGCTCCCCAGTGCCTATGATGCCTGCATGAAGGGCAGCCCCCATCTCATACCCCTACCCCAGTCACAAGCCATGCAACCCCCCAAGGTACAGCGGGGACCAGGGCCTGCAGGCTCCCTCTCATCGAAGGAGACCCGCAAGAGGAGGACCCGAAAGTCAGGCAAGCCCACACCCCCTTCATTGGCCCTTCCGAGGCCAGGGAGGAAGGTGTCCGCAGAGGGCTGGAGCTCCGTCCACTGCACCACACAGTCTGCCAAGTGAACCCCGTCGGGACACAGCAAGACCCACCACGGCTGGAAAGTCCAGACCGGGGCCACAATGGAGGCTGCAGCCCTCTCAGCCTGCAGAAACAGCAGGAGCCTCCCGATCATCCGAAAAGGCGGGTTGCACCAGTTGACGTGCCCCGCCAGTCCGTCTGACCGAAAGTGTCAACCCCCGACGTACCTGGACAGTGCCAAGCACTGTTGAAGGAGGGGGCACCTGCACTGTCAAAAACAAGACAATTCTTGTCAGTTGCAAACCTGTCCCGGGTGTGCCTCCACCCCCCGGCAATCCATGGGTCAGCCCACCGAAAGATTGCCGGGTTGACCATCCAGTCATCATGGTCTCTGATCTTGGACAGGGCATCAGCCCGGGCCTCAAACTCCCTGGGCATCCAAAGGGAGGACAAAACCACCCCGTGGTCAGCACAGAAATCATGCACCGCTAAAGCCAGCTCCTGAAGCTCCTGATGCCTGCTGCCAGACTCAATGACAAAATGCACAGCCTGGTTGTCACAAATGACAAGCACCCTCTTCCCTCTCAGCCTGCCAGCCACATCAAATGCTCGGAGAGAGTCAAAAATGCCCCTGAGCTCCCTGAGAGTGGATGACTTCAGTCTGTCCGACATGGTCAGATAACTGTGGCCAAGCAACTCAGGTCCCCCAAAGGACTGCTCCAGCCAGGAACCCCATGCCACCTCAGAGGTGTCCGCATGGACTGTCTCCAGCTGAAGCCCCGCCCCCCTGGGCTCCCAAATGCCTCTCTGATGCCTACGAAAGCCGTCTGTCAGCCAAAACTCCAGCTCTGCCCGAAGAGCATCAGTGCCCGGGACATGAGAAGCCCACGAGCCCCAAGTCAGGGTGTCGGCTATGAGTACTGCAGCCGCCCTAGCATACAATCTAGTGACACCCCCTAGCACAAACCACTGTGCATTAACTAAGCCTGCAAACTTAGCCACAAGCCTCAGAGGCAGCCTATGAAACAGCCTCAACAAGTCTGACACACAAGCACGGATCTTGCTCAAAGCCTTTTCAGGCACGAACAAGACCCCCCCCTCCAGGTCTATGCCTATGCCTATATGCACAAGGGCCCGTGTGAAAAACAGCTGAGACTTAGACTCTGACACGAGCCAGCCTGCCTCCCGCACGTCCCGCATAATACGGGACAACACAGCCAAAGCCGAAGGGTCCGTGAGTGTAGGAGCCCTCACAGCAAAGGCAAAGTCGTCCACGTAGGGGTGCACACGGAACCCGAGACCCCGCCACTTACCTACGAGCTCCTTGTTGATCTTCGTAAACACCCAGCAAGCTGGGGCTAGACCAAACGGCAGCACACAGAACTCAAAGAACCTGCCCTGCCACTCAACAGCAACATATGTACGAGACATCTCGTGGAGGTCTACGTGGTAATACCCTGACTTATAGTCAAAGTAAAACAGCCCGTCACCCCTCCTAAGCAGGTCTACAAAAGGTTGCAGGTGCTCATACTTGAACTTCGGAAAGATCAGGAAGGCATTGAGCCACTTACCGTTGAAGATCAGCCGTAATTTGTCCCGAGAGTCGTCCACCATTAAAGGCAAGACAACCCGCGGCTTGCTGGGCACCTCTCTCAAGGCGCCCATAAGCACACACTCCTGCACAGCGTCAGTAACAAAGGCGGTATGCCTAACAGCAGACACGTGGTTAGGCAAGTGCACTCGGGGCGGAGCCCTGCCATCCTTAAACTTCAAGTTAAATCCTCTCTCAATCCAAGACATAACGTACGAAGAGCGAACAAAGGTTCGCCAAAAGGAGGCTCGCTCCCTAAGTCTTCCCGCAACACGGGGCACAGGAACGTCCTGTTCACACAAAGGTATGGCCTTGCCAATCTCTTCCTCAGACAATTCAAGACCTGAAACACAAGGAAACAACAGCCCGCGGGCCAAAAGTTCATTACAATTTAGGGTTTCGTCCCCAAAAGTTACATTTAAGTTGGGCATTCCACCTCAACTGCAAAGCATTCCGCTAAGCTCATTGTACTAGCCTTCGTGGCTCTACATTCTTTACAATTCAACGATCTGAGCCTCTGCCACGGCCTCTGCCGGCTGGGCGCGGTTGCGAGCATTGGTTTTGGTGGTGCCCCCATTCATTACAATTCCAGCATTGGAGCTGGCTGCCACGCCCTGCCTGAACAGGCGGCGGTGGCGGAGGCGCTCCAGGAGCAGTCGGACGAGACACAGCAAAGGCACCCCTGCCTAGGCCCTTCGTCCGCCCCTTGGCAGCCGCAGCTTGCGCAGCGTGCATTTTTTCTGCCTTTACTTCTTTTTCAGCTTTGCGCATTAGCTTTTCGTCTTCCTCATCGTCAGCGTACGACTTACGTTCAAGTTTCTCGCAGATTTTCCAGCCCACTTCAGGGCCTTTGTCCGAAACCAAGGCCAAAATTTTTGCGCGCGCCTTGGCGCGTGCCACACCTTTTTCCGCTGTCTCAGACAAGAATTCAAGAGCAAGAGTGACGGTCTCAGGCAGCTCCACACCTTCCAATTCCTTCTTGGCGTCATTAAGCGCCAACTGTGACGCTGAGTGTGCCACGAAGTGGTGCTGGGTCTCTAAAAACTGTTTGCGGAGTCCCTTGTCCTTGCCATCATCGTTGCGAGTCAACTCAAGGCGATCGGACCCTGGAAGCTGAGTGAGGTCTACTGCTGCCTCCCACGGACGCTTACGGTCTCCTGAGGCTACTTGCGACAGTCCCTTAAGCTCAGCCAGTCGGGCAGTCGCTCTCTCCATTTGTCGCATCAACTTCATTTGCGGTTGCGAGAGGTCCTCTCCATCTTGGAAAGCGGCAAAAGCGGTCGCGTACGCTGGCTGCGCGTGCAAATCATCAATTCGTCTTTGACACAAAATTGGGTCGGTGAACCACTCCATAATCAATATACGAATACTACTGAAAGTACGTGCGCACTGAAAAGCTTACGGTGTTACAGAACTGCAAAAACGGACACAAACTGCAAAAACGGACAGTAAACTGCAAAAAGTTAAACAGTCGATGAAAGTCCACACAAGTCCACAGTAACACGGCAAGAGGCCCTCTCAGTCCGTAGCTGGCCTCTTATGCCTCCGACTGATCAGAAAACCTCAGTTTTCAGATCTGCTCCGGATGACAGTCATACTGCCTGTCATCCTACACTGATCAGAAAACCATCAGTTATAGTACAGAAAACCGACAGTACAGTGGACACAGAGGAGGTTTCGTCGCTGAAACACCGGGTTAGGACGGGGGAACGGGTGCGCCATGTCAGTTGATCGGTGTCCACAGTGTCCACAGTTTTATTTATGATCGACGGTTTACTGTTCCTGTACTGGAACGAACGTCAGCCAAGTGCTCAAGTCCGATGAGTGTGTGACAGCACACGACAGACGAGTGACTCTCTCATTTCATGCCGATAAGAAAAAGTAATTACTGTGTCACAGTACTGTACCAGCTTTATCCCCGAAATTGTGAGAGACTTCATATTCGATCGTCTCTATCCAAAAACATCAGCCCGATCGTAAAGCAGCACAAACGTGTAAACAATGTCGATCGCAACAACTATGCGCCCCATTAACTTGAGCAATGGCTTATCCGCCACATCTGGTCGCTTTCAGGGTAAAGCGAAGCCTGCTCATCTCGCCCAACGCGCTGCGAACCGAGCGAGCCCAACTCGCTCACTCCCAGTTTCGTGCACAATGCACTATCAAGATAAGGAGACCCTTCGATCACGTATTGCGGGGACAGTCCTGGCCGTGGGGTTGACTCTCGGGAGTGCAAACGTCGGTGAGTCGGAGGCTTCCTTGCTGCCTTTGGATCCCTCGGGACCTGCTTCTATTATGGATGGATTCAATGTCTAAAGTTAGTTCTTGGTTTTCAAAGTTCAATACGCTTAGTCGCTCACGGGTTGTGTACGGAGCAGCCCAAGCTCGGCTGGAGGGCGTCAACAACCCAGACCTTCTGCCAGCAGAGTTTACAACTGTAATTGACGTCTCAGGGGTGTTGACTTCAGGTAGCGCCAGATCCCCGCGCTTCTCTCGCAAGCAGTAAAGCGCTTTTAAAGAATTCTGCGCTCATGAATTAGATTATTTTCGTGGAAGCTCCTCTCAAGGCGCTTCCTGCTTGAGCTCCCCCAAAACTAGTACCTTATTTTGCAGAGCTTTGTGGCATTGTGAGCAGAGTCAAGCAGCACCGCACTATTCTTTTCTGTATGGAAGTCTTACACGTCTAGGCATCGCACTTTTTTGGTGGTGTTGCTCGTGTCATGCATGCGAGAATGGGTATACTTGTTGCCAGTGCTTGTCCTTCGAAAGATTGATGCTGTTGTAACACTGCCTTTTTTTCTTTCTACGACACTCAACGAAATTCAATATCTTCCTCACCTATGGGCTTTTGAACTCTTTTAAAATCTCATACCTATTTGAGTTGTTACTGGTACTCGCCGTTGAAATCTCGACCCTCGTTAGGCGCGTGCAGCCACGCAAAACGCCGCTTGTAACAACGAGAGACGCAAATCAACGGGTTCTGGTGTCGACACGTACACAACCAAAGACTACTAGCCAGGATGTCTAAGCTACGATCTCCAGTGTCGTGTATGTTTCGTGTCTTTTAAATGAGCTGCCACTACTGGACGTAACCCCTCCTCTTAAGCTGTAGTCTCAGCTGGGCCAAACACTTCAGCTTGGTCTGTGCCGTGCTTGTACAGGCGAGCAAGTCAGAATGGCGGAGCGCATTACCAACCTTGAGAAGGACACGGGTGAGTTCGCGCTTTCGCACTTGAAGTCTAAACACGCGCCTTTAGATTCTCAGGCAGAAATAAAACTGCTTTGAGACGTCGCTGAAAATACTTCCTGGCACCCGAGAATCGCAAGTGATGGAGGGGCCCGCCTCCCTTAAGCAAACGTTTCAAGGACTGCGGAGCGCCATCGAAGCTCATCTGCTGCTCCAACGTCGGAGCTGCCCCTTACCCTTCTCTTGGGGTTTGCTTCAGGCATCAAGCTCCGCGTTCTGATGCAGAACTACCCTAACACTCCAGGTCTCGCCATTCGGTGCGCTCTCCATTCTCGGACGTCTCAGGATTGACGTGGTGAAATCTTGTATCCTCTATATTGCAAAGCGGCTATCCTCCTACTCTGACTTGAGCTCAGAACCCCTATAGATAGTGCTCTGCTTTATTTTGTCGGTCCTCCCTCTCGAGGGATGCCTGTGCAGTGTGCTTGGTACTCGGTACCCCTTGAGGTTGCCTCCTGCGGCGAGGTCCGGCCCTCAGTGGTTGAGATCCAGAGGTATTTGTGCATCTCCTCCGCCTCCCCGGACCGCCTTGAGTACCGCGAAACCCGCTTTCTGCCAGTTGAGAAAAGTGTGAGCTTCGCACTGCCACGTGGCCCTACCTCAATATCCGCAGGAGCGCTGCCAGCTTCCCTGCGACCCCTCCCGAGGCTGGCGAGCCGTCATCCCACAACGTGACTTGCCTCGAGCACCGCAGCAGAAGGTTTTGTAGAGCTCTGACAGGCCCGTGCTTCTCCAGGGGTGAGATGCCGGGGGCGCATTCAGCTGCGGCGTCAAGTGTCAGGCACAGGTGACAAGGCAGGCCGTGCGGAGGGTCGGGCGCAGGGAGTACTGGGGGGTGGATGATGACTCCGTGATATTTGTTGCCGACCCAAACTTCGGCAACATCCTCAACTTTAACATTGGCAGCAACGTGGACCTCGCGGTGAGCTGACTTATTATTAATTATTAATCATTGGCAGCAACGTGGACCTCGCGGTGAGCTGACTTATTATTATTAATTATTAATTATTGGCAGCAACGTGGACCTCGCGGTGAGCTGACTTATTATTATTAATTATTAATTATTGGCAGCAGCGTGGACCTCGCGGTGAGCTGACTTAGTGCTCCTCATACAACGTCCCAAGGTTGAAGTGTGGGGCGCACAGAGCGTTCCCCTTTCTCACCTGAATACGGATGGAGCTGAATAGGCTTCCCTAGTTCCTCTTCACGATTTGAAGCATCCCCACATCTGCCTCGGGCCTACTTCGTTACTCCACTCACACTCACACTCTCTTCTTGACTCCATCACTACTCGTTCTGCCTTCAGTCCGCAGTATTTTTTGCCCTCTGCTTCCATCTTCGGTCTTGTCGACCCTTCGACCACCGCTTGTGCTGTATGCTTTTATCAGCAGTTTATCAACTTTGCTGCCTCAGGTCCTCGTCCCCGAGGACGCTTTTGGGACCGCTATGGTCGCTGACTCCCTATTCATAAGGCGGATGTGTGCAGTGCTGTGTATACTCACTTGTTTACCTTCCTCCGGACAGGTGCCCCCTAACTTCTGGACTCGCCTCTCAGGTGACTCCCTCCACGTCCCACCCCAGCCCCCACCCATGCTTCTCCAAGCCTCGCCCGCGGGGAGAGCTTCGGCGCACAGGTTGCAATAAAAGGATCCTCGAATCAAACGATAAGGGTGCTTCTTTGGTATTTGCGCACTGGTCGGGCGCTTTTAGGATAAGGGCACGCCAACTGTTTGCTGCCTGTGTTGACAATATGTGATCAGGACATGGGCGCACCAAATGCCAGCTGCCCATGGAGGGAATTTATGCTCAGGTAAATGGCGGCCCATGTGTCGGCTGTCTTCCGTGGCGATGACTGCCTGGGTCATGGTTGCACTATGTTTCAACAGTCTGCAGTAGTCATGCATGCTGAGGTCAAGGTTACTTCAAGGTTACTCTAATGCTCAACTGCCTGCAGTGGATATGCATGCTTTCATCACGAGCATAATACAGGCCCATTGATCCGGAGGACAGCGCCTGGATGTGGTCGAGGCGGGGAGGAGAACACCCGGAATGTAGTTTTAGGCAGGGAGGAGGACACCGGGACGCCTGGACACTGTAGTTTTAGGCAGGGAGGAGGACACCTGAAGTGTGGTGTGAGGCAGGGAGGAGGACGCCTGGATGTGGTATGGTGCAGGGAGGTTTGGCACAAAGAAGTACTGGACGGAGAATGGGCAGGATGTTGCAGTGGTTAACACCGTGGCGGCTATCGATAACTGCTTGCGGGAGCCAATTGGTGTCGGGCAATGCACCAATATTCAAGGCGTACTTGGTGCGGAGGAAACTCCCAAATTTTCTCTTTTTGGGAAAAAGTAACCAAGAAACACGCGCAAATTTTCCTGCAAGGTTTTTGCCGCAGCCACTCGACTGGGTACAGGAGTTGTCGTTTCTATTGAGAATGGCAGTTGCATGCAGAAATGTATGCGGCAGTTGCTTGACAGACATCGAAAAAATAGGGCACCTGATAGTAACCAAGAAGGAATTGAAAGTGCGGTCACCATATATGCCATCCTAGCAAATCTACAACCATACTATCTAGTCTGTCATAGATCCAGTGACGGTGACCGTATGGAGTTCGCCTATACTGTGCTATCATCACATCATCAGTCCAGGCTAGCGACAGATTCGGTGATATTTCCCCCCAAAACTGACAAAATCTTCCTAATTGACCAACAATGACCCATCGTCTGGTATGTTATACTATGGTTTAATTTTAGTATGAACACGACTTTTATATGCAATTATGTGTTAGTATAAAAACCGAATGCGCCCAGCAAATCTGTTGATCAGCTTCAACGTACTTGCTGACCAGCTCGGATAAAGAAATTTATTGTTATTAGTATTAAAACATCTGGGCTGTAAACAAGGGCCACGCCCCGAGAGTGCAAGAAGTACCGCCGAGGAGGCTAGAAGCTACTCTCGTCCACATAGTGTCCGAAACGATCGACTTTCCCATTTGGGATCAAACCAAACGGTTTGTCGGCTAACGGGGCGTATGTGGTGCAGGGCATTAAATACTGTGCAGGCTGCTGTTAATTTGGTTTCGTTTTAGCTTCCTCCAGCTACATTTCATGACTTGAACGTGTGCTAGGAGGCAAGCACAAGGGCCAGAGACGCAAGTAAAAGGGCTAAGAAAACGGCTAAGTACAAAAAGCAACTACAACTATAAAAGTACTCAGTACGGAGCACAGTAGGACCGATCTGAATGATGTTGATGTGAGGTGCCTAGTCTGCTGTACGGAGTACATAGTACAGTTGATGCTGAGTTATGAAGGGAGTTCATGAATGTATAAGAACTCTAAGTGTAGCCAGTTTCGGAGAAGATAACTGAAGTGAGTAAAAAGTAACACAATAAAAGTACGAAACCGTAACAGCCGTATAATGTATTGAAAGCATGCATTGAAAGCACCCGAATATTGAAAGCATATTCCGAATAGTTGACCGCCGTAGTATCGAAATCATACCTCGTGCGGTCGTTTGAGAGTTAGTATAGAATAAGCCCGAAAGTGTAAGAAGTGAAGAAGTTGGAGTGGTAGCCTCCTACAAAATGGTAATTAGTCCGTTTTTCCGCGTCGCTTCCGCAATTTCCTGCATAATTCTGATTGAGTGTATCCTTGCCTTGCGCGTTTAGCTTGCCCCCTAGTGCCTTCTTGAAATCTAGAATGTCTTTGCGTGGGTTGGCATTTCGCGTCGGTGGGGTGCGTTTGATGGTTTCAGGTACTCTTGGAGCCGGGTCTGCGTGAGGATTTTCCGCTCGGCAGATTTTTTTACGTGCGCGCGTTTGCCCGTCACCTTGGCACGCACGCATAAGCATATACGGATTTAGTCCGTGGTTTTAGGCTTCGCCCTCGGCCGAGACCAAATCGCTCTGGAATTCCGGCACTTTCGACCCTCTGCGGCGGAAGCGCTGCGCAATTTTTTCGAATTTGCGTAGCTTTTGCTAGAATTTCGGGTCGGTTTGTGATCTCGCATGGCTCTAGCCGTTGAATCTTCGAGTTCCTTCTGTGTCCGGAAATGACCGCGCTTCGGCCGGTGTAGCCACTTGTGCTCGCGCACCGGTGGTTAATTTCTGGATCGGCGGGTGCTGGTTGTCGCGGAATTGCATACAGCACCTCCACTTAGATTGCACAAAAGCATAATGTACTCTTATGGTGAGGAATTTGTCCGTCGGTCGGGCCGCCGTCGGCGGGGTCGGGTCGGCGTCGCCCCCGGCTCAGCCGGCGGGTTCGTTCAGTTGGGATCTCGCGCTGCGGGCCTGTCGGTCGGCCGGGATTCTTCGGAGTTCTGGGCCGCGGCTGGCAGGTCGGACGGTCGAGATTGGCGCTCCGGCGAAGGGGGGGGGAGTGCGGCGTGCACTCTCACGCTAATACGGCGGTGGAGCCCCCGGGGCTACACCGGTGTCTGTGCCTCTGAGACCCCCTCCAGGGTTGTCGGATGGGCCCCTTGGGACCTCACCACCGAGAACCCTCTCACCGGTAGGAGTCAGTGGGGCCGAGCCAGTGTCCGAGATCGCGTCGAGCTCTGCACTAAGGCAAACGGCGCGTCAGGAGCGTGCGTCGTCCGGGCCCCGGTGCCGGCGGTGAGCGCTAGTTCGGAGTCGGACTCGGACCTCTCTGCGATCTGAACCCCTCAGCGGTCCCTTTCTCCTTGCCCCCTGTGTCCAGCAGGAGCGCGGGTGGTAGGCTCGTCCGTCAGGAACCAGTACTACATGTATGTCGTGTAGGGGTGGCATATGTCATACCCACCACAAGAATGAAAAAAACCCTCAGGCCCTTCTACCATCATGGGAAAATTGGCTTTGATGGTCTCGCTTGGGATGCCTACGTGGACCCGATAACAGGCATTGGCAGAATCGTTTTTGGAAATCCCCCCTTCGATGGGAAAGATAAGGGCAAATCTTCGGCGGTTATGACTACCTTGGAAATGGGACATAAAGCGACCAACACTGTCCCTGGATTTTCAGGAAGATGGATCCTTCCGCTGTCTCCCAAAAACCAAAAAAGATGGTTCGATAAAGGCTTTAACTCCTATGCTAGTATTTACCCCGGAAACGGGGTAAGATTAATTGACATATTCCTTAAATCTTAGCCCCATAATACCCCTCTAGGGACCCCCAATGACCTTGGTGGGTTGCCGACATCGCGACAAAGTTCCCAAACCAGATACAACGACGGGCCTGAAGAGGCACCGAAAGCAATGATGATATATTCGATATACGTTGGGTTTCAGGTATACGAAAAATAAAAATATTTAATACGCACTGAAGGTGCATATGTGTAATTGTATTATATTCATAAATAATAGCGGACGGGTCAATATATCATATATAGGTAATGACGTGTTTCAGTGACACGTCATTTTGATTCTCAATCCTGCAAAACCCGGACACGCGAGGCATGACCGCCTGCGCCTGCGCCTCGTCGTCGCGCGTTGCTGCTCCCATAAGAGCAGCGTGTCCACGAAGGACATAAATCGATCCGGTTGCTCGCTGCGGACTACGTCTTAAAGGCCTTTGTGTCGCTTGTGCCTCGTCAAACCAGGCGGGCTTGCCTGGCGTGGGTTTACAAGGGCAGCCCCGACCGCGACCGTGCCATCAGCGGTCGTCGTCCTTTCAATTATTCCTCCAATTAATTTTTACCTACGATATACGTTCCTCCTACGTTATACGATTTATTTTATTCATTATTATTATTATTTTATTATTATTTTATTATTTATTTTATTATTATTAATACGCACTGAAGGTGCATAGCGGCTGTGAACCGCAGGCGCTGCAGTCGGGCGGCAAAGCGCGGTTTCTGCATGCGCCGAGGGACAGCGGCCAGCGTTGCTGGACCTGCGGCCAAGATTCGCTGGGCGACCGCCAGCGCGCGGCCCATCCGAGCCTCAAGCGTGGCGAACGCGCCACCATTGTAAATAAAGCAGGAGCCTGGCAACCCATGGTTCATGACGTGGGCGCCAACCGTCAAGACGCACCCCAGAGTGCCGACCATGTGCGTGAAGTGCATGGCGAGCATGGCGAGGCCGAACCGTAGCAATGGCACGTACCACAGCCCACGCTGGGCATGGTGGAGCCCGGTTATCTTAAGGGCCCCCACGATCAGCAGCAGCAGGTGCCTAGCCAGCTCCAACAGCACACGCAGAGGCGTCCGTTGATGCGCCCATGGCTCGAGCGGTGCGGCATGTATGGCCCACAGTGCGCGTGCCATGGCTCTGCGGGGCACCCCAGTGCACCATGCCCAGTTGGCGACGACCTCACCAAGAAACCTGGATACCTCCATGGCCATCCACACTACCATCACTGCAAAGTGAGGCAGCTGCGCCCGTCGGTGGGGCGGGTGTGTGTGCGGCGCGGTGCTCCCGGGTCATCGGTACCTCCCTCACAAGTGGGCTCGGAACACCCGGGCGCCATGCGCGCGCTGCTCGCTGCTCCCTCCAACACGCCCCGTGTCGCTCGGCGTGTGTGGGTGCAGCGGCGCATCACCCCCCCAGTGGCAGCTCTCTGCGTACGAGCAGCTGCCTCTCTCGCCCGCGGTGGCGTCCCACGCGCGGCGGCGCGCTCTCCTCCCCCCCTCAAAAATCACGGCGTGCTCCAGCGCGTGATGTGAGGCGGCCTCGGGGGAGGGCGCGGCGGCGACACGCCTAGAGAGCAAGTCTTCTCGGCGGCGTGTGGCTCCGCAACCCCATCGCAGGGTGCGGACGCCCAAAGCGCTGGCCCCTCCGGCCTCGGCGACACCCCCGTGGGTGTGCGCCGCGCTCTGCGCCCGTCGGTGGGGCGGGTGTGTGCGCGGCGCGGTGCTCCCGGGTCATCGGTACCTCCCCCACAAGTGGGCTCGGAACACCCGGGCGCCATGCGCGCGCTGCTCGCTGCTCCCTCCAACACGCCCTGTGTCGCTCGGCGTGTGTGGGTGCAGCGGCGCATCACCCCCCCCCAGTGGCAGCTCTCTGTGTACGAGCAGCTGCCTCTCTCGCCCGCGGTGGCGTCCCACGCGCGGCGGCGC
>LGRX02032677.1:0-26857 GCA_001247695.2 Cymbomonas tetramitiformis | reverse complement strand
CTTCGCGTCTGCGTCGTGGAATGCTGGGGCAAGCTGCTGTTGATGCTGGGGCAGCCTCGCGCCTGCGTTGTGTGCCGCTGAGACAGCTTAGCGCTGCTGCTATTGTCGAACTCGCCATTATCTGCTGCCCATTCTCCCCCCCTTTTTGAGCTGCTTGCCAAGTGCCCTACTGACGCCTGTAAAGTTGGCTCCGTGTCCTCGGGGTACCATTTGCCGTTCGGGTAGAGGAAGTCCTCGTATGTCCACCCAAAAGCCGCATCTATCGCGCAGCCGTCAAGCGCCTCCTGCGTATGCTGTTGCAATAGTGCGTTACTGCTGCAAGCTGCTAGGGCACCAAGGCTGCGGACTGCTGGGACAGTGCTGCTGCAATCTTTCGAGGCAGCAAGGCTGTGCGCCACTGATGGGGCAACTCCTTTGCAGGCTACTGAGTCAGCAAGGCCGCGTCGGGTCACCGGAGAAGCAAGGTCGTGGACAGCTGAGACTGCTCCGCCGTAGGCTGTCGGGGCTGCAAGATCATGAGCTGCTAATAAGTCAGCAAGGCTCGCTGCCGTGGGCGGCTGCAGCTCTGCGCCACTGCTGGGGCGGCTTGTCGCTGCTGCCGTGGGCGGCCGCAACTCAGCGCTGCTGCTGGGGCAGCTCGTTCGCGCAGCGATCGCACCATAGCCGTGTGACCAATCCCTTCTCGCTTTGGGAGGTGCTGCCAGGTGCGTGTTGGGCCGCGGGACCTGCGCCTTGGCCATGCGGCCATCGGTCACGCAGCCATGGGGCACCTTGCCGGGCTGCGGGGGCTGTTCCCCAGTCATACCGGGCTGCCGAGGCTGCACCTCAACCATGCAATTATCAACCTCACGGTCATGGGGCACCTCAATTACGCAGCCATCAGTCATGCCGCCATGGGGCACCTCACCAGACTGCGGGGGTTGTACTTCTTGGATCCGCTGATTGCGAGCATGCTGCCATAAGAGCCAAACTTGGAGCTGAAGATCCTCATTACATATACTCAGCCCACAGGCACCATCGTGCACTGCATATGCGCACTCTACTTGCTCTGCCATCTTGCAGCAGCTGCTCACCTGTGCCGCCACGGCAGCACGTAACTCGCGCTCCTCCA
This sequence comes from Cymbomonas tetramitiformis, assembly GCA_001247695.2. NCBI lineage: Eukaryota > Viridiplantae > Chlorophyta > Pyramimonadophyceae > Pyramimonadales > Pyramimonadaceae > Cymbomonas > Cymbomonas tetramitiformis. The sequence goes on along the minus strand of LGRX02032677.1, from coordinate 25,746 downwards.
GCTCACAGCAGCTGCCCGCCTGCGCCGCCACTGCATCACATAGTGCGCGCTCTTCCAGCTCGCAGCAGCTACCTGTTTGCGCCGCGACTGCAGTCCAGCTGCCCGCTTGTGCCGCCACGGCAGCATGTAGTGCACGCTCTGCCGGCTCGCAGCGGCGGCTCGCCTGCGCCGCCACTGCATCACATAGTGCGCGCTCTTCCAGCTCGCAGCAGCTACCCGCTTGCGCCGCGACTGCAGTCCAGCTGCCCGCTTGTGCCGCCACGGCAGCATGTAGTGCACGCTCTGCCGGCTCGCAACGGCGGCTCGCCTGCGCCGCCACTGCATCACATAGTGCGCGCTCTTCCAGCTCGCAGCAGCTACCCGCCTGCGCCGCTACTGCAGTCCATAGCTCGTGCTCCTCCAACTCACAGCAGCTGCCCGCTTGCGCTGCCACTGCAGCACGTAACTCCCGCTCTTCCAGCTTGCAGCAGCTGCCCGCTTGTACCGCCACGGCAGCATGTAGTGCACGCTCTGCCGGCTCGCAGTGGCGGCTCGCCTGCGCCGCCATTGCAGCACACCGTGCGCGCTCCGCCAGCTCGCAGCAGCTGCCCGTCTGCGCCGCCTCTCCAGCACACCGTGCGCGCTCTGCCAGCTCGCAACAGCTGCCCGCCTGCGCCGCCACTGCAGCACATTGCGCGTGCTTCTCCAGCTCGCAGCAGCTGCCCGCCTGCGCCGCCACTGCAGCACATAGCTCGCGCTTCTCCAACTCGCAACAGCTGCCCGCCAGCGCCGCCGCGGCAGCATGTAGTGCACGCTCTGCCGGCTCGCAACGGCTACCCGCCTGCGCCGCCAATGCAGTCCATAGTGCGCGCTTCTCCAGCTCACAGCAGCTGCCCGCTTGCGCCGCCACTGCAGCACATAGCTCGCGCTCCTCCAGCTCGCAGCAGCTGCCGGCTTGCGCCGCCACTGCAGCGCATAGTGCCCGTTCTTCCAGCTTGCGGCAGCTGCTCGCTTGCGCCGTCACGGCAGCACATAGTGCACGCTCTGCCGGCTCGCAACAGCTGCCCGCCTGCGCCGCCACTGCAACACATAATGCGCAACGATCTGCCGGGGCAGCAGCCGCACTGCGTGCGCGATTGGCTCCCAGAGCAGCGACCGCACATTGATAGTGCTCGTTGGGCTGCCGGAGCAGCGGCCGTGCTGCATGCGCGATGGGCTACCGGGGCAGCGGTCGCACTGCATGCGCCATGAGCTACCGGGGCAGCGGCTGCATATAGTGCGTGACGGGCTACCGGGGCAGCGGCTGCACTGCATGCGCCAAGGGCTGCGGAGGCAGCGGCCGCACTGCATGCGCCAAGGGCTGTGGGGTCAGCGGCCGCACTGTATGCGCCATGCGCTGTGAGGTCCGCACGAGATGCAGGAGCAGCGAGGTCTGTGCGAGCTACCGGGGCAGCGGCCGCATTGCATGCGCCATGTGCTACCGGGGCAGCGACCGCACTGCATGCGCCATGGGCTACCGGGGCAGCGGCTGCATATAGTGCGTGATGGGCTACCGGGGCAGCGGTTGCACTGCATGCGCCAAGGGCTGCGGAGGCAGCGGCCGCACTGCATGCGCCAAGGGCTGCGGGGTCAGCGGCCGCACTGCATGCGCCATGCGCTGTGAGGTCCGCATGAGTTGCAGGAGCAGCGAGGTCTGCGCGAGCTACCGGGGCATCGACCGCACTGCATGCGCCATGGGCTACCGGGGCAGCAGCCGCACTGCATGCACCATGTGCTACCGGGGCAGCGACCGCACTGCATGCACCATGATTATCTGTTCCATCGGTATGCGGCACAATATCAGCCGCGCAATAATTATGTATGCAATAATCATCCACTGTGCAATAATGTTCCCCTTGCAGTTGCTCTTGCTGATCCGTATTTTGCACATGGACTCTCATGCATATCATCAGCTGATCATGTTGAAGTTGTTGCTGACACTGATGAGCGTGGGTTGATGCGGCTGTAGTTGCGGTGTGTGTGTGCGCGCATGTACACGCATGTGCATGTGATGGGATAAATATCCCTTGCACGCCCACAATCTCCTGTGCGTGCGTGTGAGTGAATCCTCCCCACACCAACACAACCCATACACGTGTGTGTGCGCCGGAATCATAATGCGGCTCCCGAGCTGCGCCTCGATTGTGCGGATGCTGCGCACATTGCTAGGCTGCAAAGGCTGTGCGGGAATAATAAATCCCCCCCGCACCAACACAACCTCATGCACGTGTGTGTGTGCCAGAATAATATTAATGCGGCTCCCGAGCTGCGCCTCGATTGTGCGGATGCTGCGCACATTGCTAGGCTGCGAAGGCTGTGCGGGAATAATAAATCCCCCCCGCACCAACACAACCCTGTACACGTGCGCGTGCGCCGGAATAACAATCCCCCTTCGCACACATTGTGTACGTGTGTGTGTGCTGCCCTCCAGCATGAGCACACCATCATTTGCAACGCTACCATAAAGATGTTGCAATAGCACCGAGTCATCGTCACCATTTACAGCAACTGCGTCACGTGATAATGATGTAGACGACAATTTTGCCCACTCCATCGCTGATGATGGATAACCTGGGCGTACAGTTGGAGATGGTGGAGATGGTGATGATGCACTAGCAGCCGCAGCTGCCGCAGCCGCAACATGCTCACATCTGCTTCGTAGGGAGTTATTTGCCGCCGATGGGGGCACCAATAATGGTGCTGAATCGGAAGGGTATCGCGGCGATGCGGATCCAGAGTGAACAACCAACAAAGTATATGCGTACGCGATCGGTGACGTCGAATGGCATTTTGTCGCCGGTACGCGCATGATGAAACACTCATGTGATAATCCAAGGTGTATACACAGTGCCGATGGTATAATATGCAAGCCATGCGCATCACCATTCGTATTGTTATGTATACTCTTGTCGGTCGCGCAGTGATGAAACGCACCGTCATCCGTGCATGGGACAACATCGCCGTGGGCAAGCTGTCGCACCTCGCATGCGTCATCGGTTGCGCCCATATCACCGGTATCGCTGGCTACATAATGATGTGCTGACAATGCCGATGTGGCTGCACGATATTCGGCCGTGCAACAATCAGCCACACCACCGGCTGTATAATAATGATCCATTGCTCCATCCATATCGACAGCTTCCGCACAGGCATGCACGAGTGCGTGCGCACCTCCGCAATGATCAGCCGCATTACTAGATGCGCAATAATGATCCACCGCCCAATGATCATATACGCAGTCAGTGTGCGAGGCAGCAGTGGCTGCACAATGTTCGGCCGTGCAACAATCAGCCACACCACCGGCTGTATAATAATGATCCATTGCTCCATCTGTATCGACAGCGTCCGCACATGCATGCACGAGTGCGTGCGCACCTCCGCAATGATCAGCCGCATTACTAGTTGCGCAGTAATGATCCACCGCCCAATGATCATATACGCAGTCAGTGTGCGAGGCAGCAGTGGCTGCACAATGTTCGGTCGTGCAACAATCAGCCACACCACCGGCTGTATGATAAGGATCCATTACTCCATTCGTATCGACAGCGTCCACACATGCATGCGCGAGTACGTGCGCACCTCCGCAATAATCATCAGTTGTGTCGTGAGATAATAAATCCACATAACCATTCGACAACGACGACGTTGGATGCACCACCGATATGGCACACAATGATGAGGCCGAGTGATGCCGAGCCCCTGGGGCATTACTATACTCAGTCGTGCAATAACCATGTGCTGCCCGATCCGTCTTACATAATAATGCGTTGACCATACTCTCAGGTGGACCATCGCAGTGACGGTATACTGACGGCGGTGGTGTATACATTGCTGACGAGACGGTCGATGACTCGCCGGTGCTGTATGCCGTCGGTGCTGACACTAACGATGAAACAGCATGCGCGGCAGGTGATATACAATCTTCCTCATCCGATTGTTCATCATTGCTGCCGATGATTATATGTCGTTGCTCAAGGTGAACGCGAGCACGTTGCTGCCACAACCGCTGAGACATTGCAAGAACCCGATCGAACTCTGCGATCACGTGCTGCGCATACACCGAAAATTCGGAGACACGAAGATCTTCATATGATGCTGATGATTTAAGTTGTTCGGGGTATTGCGATGATGCTGAGCCGTTATAATAATCGGATGTTCCGCCAAGGGATGGTGACGATTCATCATTGTCAATATCCTCGCATGCCGAGTCGTGATTACCCATTATACCTGAAGGCGGAGGTGGCTCCGGAGGTGGTGATTCTGCATGATCATTGCTGATCATCACTTCTCCCCCTCCCTCAAGGTGATCGAGACGCGGCGAGATCGGCGCCTGTGGCTGCTGCAAGCGCACACCCAGCTCAGGTCGCGAGTCGTCTTGCAGCGACCGGCCGTGCACACCAAGCCGTGTAGCAACGGCGGAAGGCCCTCCCAGAGGCAATGCTACGGACGCCACCGCCGCGCAAGCAATGTCCTCATCAATGCGAGCCCAGACGACATCATCATCAGCAGCAGCAGCTGTTGTTGCTAACGTGTCGTACGACAATGAGCATGCGGAATGCTGCATTCCTCCAGCAACGTTAGCATCGGCAGCAACCTCAGCATCGCAACTCCAGAAGTCATCCTCCTCCTCTGGGTCCGGCGACTCCTCAACCGCATCCACCGCAGCCCAGAAGGCATCGTCATCCATAGCCAATAACTCGGATGGAGTTACGGATAATAGCGTCACCCCTCTGGGTGACGCCGCGATATCCGGAGCGGAAATGCGTGCTGATGCTGGATCATCGGGCGAAGCCACACACTGAGCCGTCGAAATCTCAGAACAACTACCACTTATCGGCAGCGCCAGCTGCTGTCGTAACCGTTGTTGACGTCGTTTGGCGATCCGATGCTGGCGCCGATGCTTGGCGATCAAACACCGCGTGCACGCAGCCAACTCCACCGTGCGCTGCTGGCCGTACGCACCAGTGCTCAAGGTCCGTGGATGCAACATACACGGCTGCATTGGTGACACCGGTAACGACACACCGGAATGCACACCCGTACCAGCGAACAAGCCGGTATTCGGACAATACGGCGACAACCCTTGATACAGCGATGCGACCATCCGTGGTTGTTGGTGATACGCGTGCGCCGGCAGCTGGTGTTGATGACTCAGCTTTCGCAGATTTTGCAAATTCTGCAGTTGCAGGGACAACAATTGCTGTTGCTGCTGCGCCAAGAAACCGGCATTTGGCACGTACGACTCCGCTGAGTACTGAGCGGCATGTACGACATGTCCAGCACCCACAACATATAACGATGGTACGAACCCGCCGTAGTAACTTGCCGATGCAAACGCTGCCGATGGTCCGATGGTGGAGTCGCTCCCAAACTCGCGTGACGATATCATCTGCACAGAGCTCTATTATCGGCACAGGTCTTTAACGAACGTGTCCAATTGTTCGACACGATTTCTTCGCCCAAAGGCGGAACATTCAAGCTAAAATTTATGTTGGTACAGAGTTGTTGAACGCTAATACCAACGGAAGTCGTGAACCCCGACCACGCTGATACCAGTTGTTCGGGGTGTGAGGACTGAACCAGTCTCACAGGTATGTAAGCAAATGTTCACTTATAGGTAATATGATGCCATGATCATAGGATGTACAGACAGTACATGGATAATATCGGATACAATGCAATGCAGGAAGGGAACCTAGTTCACAGTCCTACAAGGAGATATATTGCTGTAAGCATGATATATATGAATCGGATCTTTTAACTCTTTAATGTCGAAGTTACCAACAACCAGGTGTGGCTGTCAACCGTAACTATTTTCAAACTGATTCATTCAGCCTGCTCGGCTGCCTTATGCTATGGTTTTCAGATCTCGAACTTTCGAACATAACTCGATGTCGACTCTTGTCAGGTCCCATCATGTTTCATGAGAACTCGATCTGTCACATCATAGAATCTGCCGACTAGCCCAGTTTCATTATCAATCATTCCAGCCCACTCCATATCACTCTGAATAATTATAACTGTGCTGACTCGGCAATATTGGAGGTCTCCCAGCGTTCCCTCCAATTCTGACTGCTGGTTTTCCCACCAAAACTCACTTTCGGGTCAGGCATTTCTGTCAGTCATTTCTGTCAGACACTCTCGTCATCTGGTCATATAAATGCCTGTCATTGGTGACTGTCATAGTGCCAGTCACTCGTCATTCTGACACGTCTGTCATTCTGTCTCGTGACTTACCCTAGCACAGCTTCCTTAACGTCGAGTTTTCTTAAAGGTGAGCGATTACTGTATCTGACCGCAGGATCATGTGCGCGACAGTGCTTTGCTTTTTGCTTCCCAGCATGCCATGCCACAACGCGTGGGTGGCGTCGCGATAAATGTACGCGACTGCAGTGGCACTGTCATCGTTAGCGTCTGGCGATCGTGAGATGGAACATTCGACTGCGTCGCCCGTTAGGATTCGAGCTTTGCTGCTGCTGCTGCTGCTGCTGCTGATTGACTAAGGTACTAGGCCCGGTCGATCTTAAATTAAGATCTCCACTAGGCGCATCTGACGGTCGATGGGATTGTTTATCTTGCCGACGTGGCGCACTCGAGAGATCCGAACATGAACATCGAGTCTGCCATTCCATTAATGATTTGACATTTCTCGATCCTCGCGTCTGCTATGCAATGTAAAAGCGAATCTATCTGATTTCCGAACATCGCGTCGGCCATGCGATGTTTAAATCATTTTCGCCATTACACTATCTGACCGTAGGATCATGTGCGCGACAGTGCTTTGCTTTTTGCTTCCCAGCATGCCATGCCATAACGCGTGGGTGGGGTCGCGATAAATGTACGCGACTGCAGTGGTACTGTCATCGTTGGCGTCTGGCGATCGTGAGATGGAACATTCGACTGTATCGCCCGTTGGGATTCGAGATTTGCTGCTGCTGCTGCTGCTGCTGCTGCTGATTGACTAAGGTACTAGGCGCTGTCGATCACAAATATGCGATCTCCACTAGGCGTCGATCTTTTCGGACAGCACGATTAATTACCATGCGATGTTAACATGGATATCGACATTACATCATATGACCGCAGGATCATGTGCGGAGTATAGGTATTAGGCCGTTCCGGCCGGCAGCCGCTCGCTGCCGCTCGGGCCGTACGAGCGGCCCGAGCGGCCCGAACATTCTTAACATTCTAAGATGTAGCAAATTAGGGCTCCCATACTTAAGCCCATACTTAAGGAGTGTAACGCGTCGGTCCGCGTCGACGCCTGCGTTTTCCCATACTTAAGAAAGTTCAAATGTTTTCTTCATACTTAAGGAATATACACTGACTCCCCCCTCCCCCCCTAACCAGGGACTCAGGGGGTATAACCCAGTTGTATGCGAGTGTCAAACATGCGTCAGAGAGACGAACCCAACGACAGCGCTTGACAATCGTATACGATTGTCACACGTGAGTCAGAGCGGTGGCGGTGTGGTGTACATAGTCCCCTCCCTCCCTCCTGACGGTTCTGACAATCGTATACGATTGTCAGACGTGAGTCAGAGCGGTGTGGTGTACATAGTCCCCTCCCTCCCTCCAGACGGTTCTGACAATCGTATACGATTGTCAGAACTGTTTCCCAAGCGAATATCTTGAATGCTTGGTTCATCAAAATATACACTGAACCCATGTCTATATAAAGTATTCCTTTCATAAAATAAATCATTTTTCATGGTACCTTAGGACACCATGCCGACTTCCCTGCGATACGGTAGCCATGCTTTGGATGTCCCGCATGCGGTGCCAATCTCTCTTCAGTTACTACAGGCCTTGTTTCCAACCCTTACCGATACTCCGATTCTTCTTCACATGCGTACAACAGAAGACGTGCAAACTGTGGAGCTCGGCACCGTGTTCCCTGATGGGGCTGTCGTACTCGTGATTGGTGGCGCCAGTTCAACCCCCGGATCTAGTGGCGTCAAGACCGGTTGTGTGAATGTCGAAACTGCCACCCATGAATCTTCCCAAGCTTCAGCTTCTCCACCTCGCCCTGAGATAAAGCAAGAACATTTGGTTTGTGACTTGACCGAATCGCCTCCACCTCCAAAAGACTCATATGAATCCACGAAATCCTCCAGCGCGGGACAACTCAAACACAAGGTCAAATCTGAATATACATCCTATACCGGACCAGCTATTCCGATAGATTTTTCACAGTCTGTTGATTTGACTCAAGACGTAGCGCCAGTTCCTTCAGAAGAGGTTGTCGACGAACTGCCAGTGCCTCTACTTCCGGGGGTACTTTATAAGCCACGTGCTGGAGTTTTCTCTCCATGGAAGGATTTCTTAAAATACGATCCGCAGACCTGGATGCGTTCTAGTAACAAAAGGCTTGTCAAAGGCCGTGTTAGTAGAACTACGCGATGCGGAGGGGCTTTATCCTGTGAGAATGATGCATGTGTCCTATTTCGTACTACGGGTGAGCGTAACCGTTTCCAATTCAACGGTTCCTTCAAAATCACAATCTGGTGTGCGCCCTTTGCAACGCTGCGCCTACTCATTCCGGCAATTGTCCGTTTGTCGTAACCGTCGCAGAAGACTCCGAATGCAACATCCTCATGCTGTCTACCAGCCCCTTTGGACACAACCATTCCGTGCTGTCCACCGACAACCCCAGCGTGAATGAGATAAAAACGGCTAAGACTAGGGCTGAGGAGGTTCTAAATACCGGTGGAGTGCGAAACGTGTGCCAGTTAAAACGGTCTCTACTCACGGAAACCGTTTTCCCAAAAGACTCTTCTTTTCACCCCAGCCAGCTACCAGGCATCGCGAGGAAAATGAACGTGATTGATAAGGCAGTGGACCAGAATTTCGTGCGAGGTCGTCGACAGGATGAGGGCATGCAAGCCGTTTCCCAATGGGCTGCTAAGCACGGTAAGGGCCTACTGCAATCTTTCGCGGACGAGGGGAACATCGACAGTTTTGCTCACACGTTCGTTATGTCCAGTGTCGGAGTGGATGGAGGTGTCGATCTCGTGCGTCGCATGCACCCGAAAAGTAGCGACGACTACCTCCGCTCAGCGTACGTCCACTTGGATTTCGTACATCGCAAGGTTTCTGGGGATTGGGTGACGATGGGGGCGCACGTGTTCTCCATAGAGGCCAACGCTCTGCTCACTATTGCCACCATGAACGTACCCAAAGACTGTACCGAAACACAGGTACTGTTTTGGACATTGGTGAAGAAGACGGTAGCAGCCGAACACCCGCGTGAGGAAGTATTATTCTACGGCTTCATGGGAGATGCAGCAGGTAAGTTAAAGATCATAAATTTCAATGGGAGAGTTTGTAAGTTACACGGTTCTGACAATCGTATACGATTGTCAGAACCGTTGACAATCGTATACGATTGTCACCTATGCATGAAATACAGGGCAAGTCAAAAATCATAGTTTTCTATGTGTGAGTTTGCACTTTATAACGTTCTGACAATCGTATACGATTGTCAGCACCGTGTAAACCTACGCATGATATACTTGGTTTTCAAGAACTGATTAATATTTGGGGCACAGGTGCTAACTGGGCAGCAATCAAGAAAGTTTGGCCAGACCAAGATGACCGTAACAATCTGGAGTGCACGTTCCATTGGGGGCAGAACTTACATAAGATCGAATCTCTTATTCCATCAGATCTCCATGCCGTGCACAAAGACCTGTTACAGCGATGGATTTACTCTACTCCCGAGGCCAAGGTGTCCTGTGAAACTGCCATCTTCGCCTGGTATGCTGAGAAATGTGGCAGGTCGAATCAGCCAAAATTGAATGCGTACTTCGTTTTCCAAATACGGCACGCGCAGCACATTCTGTCGCAATTCAAGGATCAAACCGAAGACATGACCGCCGAAATCCAACGACCGCTTGTATGCCTTGCGGAAAGCATGCACTCGAAGTGGAGATCGTGGGGGGCATACTACTCCACCTTGTTGGAGTCGGTGGAATTCGATAGCCTTATGCAGATTCGACAAATTTGCCTGGCGATGAACCGGCAGAACTCATCAAAGCATTTGTTGTGCGTGCAAGGTCGTATTCGTTCATTGGAGGATAAGTGGGTTAAAGGCGTCCTTACTCAGGCAGAGTTTGCAGATGGTCGCGAATTAATGCAAACAGTTCGTGCTGGCGCGACAGATGGCTTCCACAGAGGGGCATCCCTGCAACGGACACCCACCGTCCAGATAAGGTAAACCATGGGGGGGTTTCGCGCAAACGCCCTGCGGAACTTCCCTCGGAAGGCGTCGCCTCGAAGAAGACGCGCACTGCCTCGGCGGTGCCACCTGCCTCTGCGGCAAGACCTACTTCGGCGGCAAGACCTACCTCGGCGGCACCACCTACCTCGGCGGCAAGACCTACCTCGGCGGCACCACCTACCTCGGCGGCAATACCTGCCTCGGCGGCACGTCCGGAGCGTGCTTCAGTTCGCGTTTACCCGGAAGCTGGTGGGGACTTCCAACCTTCCCTGCTTCACGTCACGCGGGCAGGCACTAACCCCTACAAAATAATGATTATTCCAAGGGCTTGGACCGTCGGCTTGGAACCCCATAGGACCCGGTAGGACAGGTATGTGTTTGAGAGGCGTTGGCGTTAACACTGGGAATTCCACGGGCTTGGACAGCAAATGTCCCGGTCCAAGCCCCGTCCAAGCCGCGGTCCAAGGGCTTGGACCGGGACATTTGCTATCCAAGCCCTTGGAACCCCCTTGGAATTTACATAAAATTCCAATCGGTTTCCAAGCCGTTGGACCGTCGGTTTGGAATACCGTAGGACCCGTCTGGACCGTCGGCTTGGAACCCCGTAGGACCTGTTATGATTGATGATTCCAATGGGGTTCCGGCGGCCTGGACGCGGCTTGGACCAAATAATAACGACATTCCAAACGGGTTCCAGCGGCTCGGCAACAGCTTGGAACGCATTAGGACCCGTCTGGACCGTCGGCTTGGAACCCCGTAGGACATGTTATGATTGATGATTCCAATGGGGTTCCGGCGGCCTGGACGCGGCTTGGACCAAATAATAACGACATTCCAAACGGGTTCCAGCGGCTCGGCAACAGCTTGGAACGCATTAGGACCCGTCTGGACCGTCGGCTTGGAACCCCGTAGGACCTGTTATGATTGATGATTCCAATGGGGTTCCGGCGGCCTGGACGCGGCTTGGACCAAATAATAACGACATTCCAAACGGGTTCCAGCGGCTCGGCAACAGCTTGGAACGCATTAGGACCCGTTTGGACCGTCGGCTTGGAACCCCGTAGGACCTGTTATGATTGATGATTCCAATGGGGTTCCGGCGGCCTGGACGCGGCTTGGACCAAATAATAACGACATTCCAAACGGGTTCCAGCGGCTCGGCCAAAACTTGGAACGCGTTAGGACCCGTTTGGACCATCGGCTTGGAACCCGGTAGGACATATTATGATTAATGATTCCAAAGGGGTTCCGGCGGCCTGGACGCGGCTTGGACCATATAATGACGACATTCCAAACGGGTTCCAACCGTTTGGACTGCATTAGGAACCGTCTGGACGTCGGCTTGGAACTCAATGGGACCTTTTATAGTGGTTATTTACAAAAATGTTCCAGCCACCCGGAACTACGGTTCCAACCGTAAGGACCGGTATATGTCCATCCGCTTGGAACTATGGTTCCAATCTGGTTTTGTTCTATATACATACAAACAGGTATCAAGGGCTTGGAACCATTGGTCCACAAGCTTGCTATTATGCATATGCAGTACAAAGGTGCTATTGATATGTATTGCTGTTTGAAATATTTACACAAAGAATCGTAAAGGTTCTCTATTGCTTGGTCTGGTCTCTAACAAGCTCTATAATCTGACAAAAATAGCAGTCATGCTGCCGCATCCTCCTCACTATCCTCATCCTCATCCCCTTTTTCATCATCCTCATCCTCGTCATTATCTTTACCATCATCTTCACCCTCCTTTTCAACGACGACCTCCTCACCCTTTTTCTCTTCCTCCTCTTTCTTTTGCTGCTTGCTGCTTCCTTCAGGAGCAGCAGCTTTCCTTTTCTTGCCGAAGTCGACGTTCTTATCGGTTTGCACCGTGCTGTTTCTTACATATTTTGTGGGGATCCTGCGGAGTACAGACGGCGGGAACGGTCAGTCCAAGGGCTTGGAACGGCCCGTCCAAACCTGGGACGGTGTGTTTTGCGTAAAACAACACATACGCGTAAGTCAAAAGAAAATAGTAAAACAATGGGTAGGGACTAACCAGACAGTGGGCTTGTTTTTTACGGCGGGGACAATAGAGGACTCGTCGTGGACGAGGTCCTCGCCCTTGATCTTTGTGTCCTTGGCCATTTTCTTTTTTAAAAGTTTGATGCCCTCCGCATGGTGGGAGAGCATGCGGAAGATGTAGTCTTTGTTATCTTCGTCCTTTATTGCGTAGAGGGTTACCTCCACGCAGTCCTTGGGCACGACAAGTCCCTTAAGACTTGCCACGCCCGTTGGGCCCTCCCCCACCACGTCTAACAAACCGCGCGCGATGCAAAACTTTGAGATGTTCGTGAAGGAATCCGTGTCCGCTGGCGGCCGCGACTTGTGCCCCTTCTGGGCACCGTGGAATATTTCGACGAAGCGACCGCTGGTGAGCTTACCATCTTCTTCGCTCTCGGTCAACGGTTCCTGTATATTCGAAACGAAAGACACAACAATATGTCAGTCACGGGTGGAACGGTGGTTCCAAAGGCTTGGACGATATTTAAAAAACGGTTCCAAAGGAGTTCCAAAGGGGTTCCAAAATAGTTCCAAACGCTGGGAATAGGCCCGTGCTCGTGCGTGAAATAAAGTTACTTAAAGAAACCCGTGGACTCACAGTTCCAGTTGTTTGGAACCACGGTTCCAGCGGCAGTACACACCTTTTGCTTTTGCGGAGGGGGCTCCTCCACCTTGACTTTCTTCTCTTCTTCTTCGCCTTGTCCATCGTCTGGGATGGACTCCTTTGTCCATCCATTGATAGATTTTACGGCATCATAGAGCGGCCCCGACTTCGGACGCCCAGCCTCCTGGAAGTTGAGGATCGCCTCGGTCTCAGCAGCGGTGATCAAGGACTCGGCTCTTCCAAATAATCGGAAGCCCCTTGCGGGGCCTTCGTAGCGCGCGAAGTACCCGTCCGGAAATTGTTTGGTGAACTTCTGTTTCCAGCGTCCTTCTGTGGACTTGGTATTTTTCAAATACGCTAAGCGGCTGGTCAGGTACATGCTCACTTGGCGTTTCGGGACAGACGGCGTGACCGCGTGAATCTCCTCGATAACATCGCGGACTAAGGAGCTTTTTAATCGCGAGGAGGTGGCTCCCACCGGTATGTCGCCTTTCTCCATTCTCTTCTCGATAATGTCCCGGCCATGCGAACGCATGTCGTTGATGTCGTCTTGCGTGGGGCCAGCAACCCCGCCAGCTGTCTGCATTACTACTGCGGCGGGGGATTTGAAGACTGCGGATGAGAGGAGAGACGTTGCTCCATCTCCGCGATTCTTGCCATTAGAGCGCGGGTGGTGGAGTCTTTCGTATCGGTCAAAGCAGATTGCCGCGGCGACCTGTCCAGCAGCTTTTTCTTTACAGTTTGTTTTGGCGGTGGGGTCTTCCTATCGCTTCTCCTTAGTAGTCGTGTCATTTTTCTACGGTGTGGGTTTTCTGCGGTACGGCTTGAATACGGTGGTGTGCTGCAAAGAGTTTGACTCTCTTTTAACGCACAACGGCCGCAACGGCCGCAAATCTGTTCCAAGGCAGGTCCGGCGGCTTGGTGCATTGGTCCGAGCGACTGGATTGCGTTATCGCGATCTTTTTCGAAATTTTGAATTTCGAGCGGACCTGTGACTGCTGTCACCTCTGTCCTCCGTCGACGGGTATGACATTGCAATCGCTGCCGTGTATTCCATCTTGACTTATCGATAGTCCAGATGGTAAGCCGTCGCTCTTCAGAGCTCGCGGTCATGGGTTCGAATCCCATTAAAGGTTTACGGTGAACAGCTGGGATGTGCGCACATCCCTCCTGTTCACTGTATCACCTTTAGCCATTTTGAGTTTCGATTTCTGGAAAAATCGAACGGTCTTCGTTAATTTACCAGCCGATTACTTGTGCATGTGCACTATAGGAACCCTTGGATGTTTCATTTTGACTACCAGAAAAATCTGACGGTCTTCGTTAATTCCACACCCTGGGATCGGGTCGATAGCAAAAAAACGCCGACGTTCACGGGACTGTTCCTTTTTTGGAGCAAATCCTTCTACAGAATTCGTCGCAGCTCTATTTTTAGAAATTTCCCGTAAGATGTGCATAATTGACGGTAGAAAACAAATTTTCTGCATTTTTCACGTCGCTGCATATCAAAAACATCGGGGCCAAACATATGTCCACTTTTCAAAAAAACAGAAAATTTTCCGAAATTTTGTTTTTGGGGCTTTTTACACAAAAAACAGCCAAGTGTTAAGCTTCGAAATAAGAGGCTTCACTTTGGAATTCCAGGGGCATGGAATTTCTCAAGTGGGAGCAAATGTCCCATTCCAATGGACTTCCAAGGGCTTGGATAAACCCCCAGAAGTGGACCTAGTCGATTTTTACCAAAAAAAGTTCCATGCCATTGGTTTGAGTGGGCCAACCCGTTGGAATATTGGTCCTTAGGTGATTTTTGCAATCCTCAAAACGTTCTAAATAACTTTGTGCGATTCCAATGCTTCACTTTGGAATTCCAGAGGCATGGAATTTTTCAAGTGGGAGCAAATGTCCCATTCCAATGGACTTCCAAGCCTCTGGATTAATCCCCAGAAGTGGACCTAGTCGATTTTTAAGATGGCTTTTCCAAACCGATGGACACCGTAATCCCTGGCCTGTCCGGGCGCCCGGATTGTGCCTAAAAACGTAGAAACCCTGATGTAAAGGTGACAAACCGGACTTTTGCCGAATGTTGAAGGTATTTAATTCCGACCGCCCGGAACTACGTTCCCACGCGCCGGACCATGGGTCCGGGCGCCCGGAATGCATCTGAAAACCTTACAAGTCCGGTCAGACAACTCACACTTCTTACATGGATTCGCAGGAATAATGGCTAGGCAAAGGCGTGGACTAGCTCGAAACGAGAACGCGGAAGGCACTCCATGCCCATGCGATCAATGCAGACTCCGATTTTGCTACTCCAAAAAACAGATTAGGCGGCACTTGATCCTACATCCGCCCGTCGCACGCCTCTCCAATGACCGAGATCATGAAGAAACCGACTCTCTTGACGGTGCCGAAAGTGTGAATGATGACGGTGAGACGGATCCACCATCAGAGACGGACGAAGAGGAAGAACACGAGGATGACACATATCTTCATGACCATGCCGAACGGATGCTCCGGAAGATCCGTGAAAACTTCTTCAGCCCGATTGAGTATGCATCGTCCGACTCGGTGAGTTCTAAATCCCGTCCAAGCCGTTGGAACCATTGTTTAACAATATCCAAGCCCCGTCCAAGCCTTTGGAACAACCTTGGATTCCCCCACGAAGAAGAGTCCAAGCATCGTCCAAGCCTTTGGAACACCTTTAGAGCCATCACTGTAAGCCAGATTCTTACATCGCATCTTATTAGTTCAGGATTGCTGGGTTGATGGGAGTGGATGCCCGCCGTATTCTAGGAGGAGGAAAGTGATGCGCGCGAGCAACGTGAAAACGACCGAACAAGGGACCCGGAATTCATCATGGTAAGTTCAATACGCACAGATTGAATGCCTTCCGAAAACTGCACTATATCACTATTCCAAGTCATTGGAACGGTGCGTCCTTACGTGTGGAACCCCTCTGGACCAAAATCAATCAGATGCTGTGTGACTAAATTGCAGGAGGGAGAAAATGTGCATGACAAATCGACTACCCTTGCAAACCGCTTCATACTGGATCTACTTGAGGCCCACTCCAACCATAACTCGACCCAGGCGTACTTTGACACAATCCTGGAAATTCTGCGACGTCGAGTATGCGGCTTGGAGGTCGACGATGAATCAATCTCGACCGATGACGAGGTAGCACTACCTCATACCTACCAAGCGTGCCTGCGGTTTTTCAAGGATTTCCTCATGTTTGAAGTACAACGAGATGGATGTGTGCCAGAACTGCAATTTTCTTTTCAAAGATCTGCTTCCCGAAGAGGCACCGACGTGTCCGAAATGCAACCACGGCCGGTTCAAGGAGCCATCAATGGTCGATGGCAAGTGGGAACCCGGAAGGGCCAAGTGCGTTTTCCGCTGGTGGCCGTGGACAAGGATACTGGAGGCCCTTTTCATGGATCCGGTGCAGGCACAGATGGCACGTTCATGGGAGAAAGTTGACTTGGATGAGCCGATCGTCAGAAGCACTGGAATATTAGGTGAGTAAACACTGTCAATTAGACTGCATGGATTGCCTATTCCGGGCGCCCGGATCCATGCCTCCACCCGGATGGAACATGCGTCCGGCCGTTTGGATATGTCACAACACGCATTTTGGTTGTCTTGGTATAGTCCAAACGTGTGGACCAGACGTTCCGGCCGTTTGGAATTTTGCGGATGTAGATTAACAAAGATAATTGCGAGTAAATCTGCATGGATGGCACGTTCCGGGCGCCCGGAATGGCGTTCCATCCGTGTGGAATACGAGTCTGGTCGTAATGGATATGTTACAACAACCTGTTTTGTTGTCTTAGCATAGTCCGAGCGTGTGGAATACCTAATCCGACCGGTTGGACTAAGACATGTTAGTGCGGGTGTAGATTCACGAAGCTGGCAGAGGACCATGCTCGAGGACCCGGAGTTCTTCAAGGACAAGCGCAACCTCTCTGTGGTGTTATGCGCGGACGGCATCGAGAAATTCAAAGATAAACTGGGATCTGTGACACCTATAACCTGCCAAGTGGTGAATTACCCTGCACATCTTCGAGGCAAAAGCGAGTTCATTGTGCTTTGGGGCATTATTGATGGCAAACCCAAAGATGCCCAACTCTTCTACCACAAGTTCGTGGACGAGATTATTGACATCGAAAAGAACGGTTGCCGGGTGTGGGACGTTATCGAAAACAAGCCTTTCACCGTTCGAGTCAAGTTGTACAAGGTGCTCGAGGATTATGTCGGATTGACCGAAGCGGGGAACGTGTATGGAACAAACGCGAGGATGGGATGTTCCAAATGTTGGATTGTCGGGACAACAAAGGCAGAGTCTTGCATGCAGAAGACGATTTACGCGCAGATGCTACAACAAAATCCAAGTAAGTCTGATCCCTGCTGCATTCTTCCTAGTATGTATTCGGACGGTTGGACAGATTTCAAAATATTTCTGACTGTACTTCCAGGCGTCGGGAGCCCCGGTTCCGGCCGGTTGGACCATTATAGGGAAAATATGGAGAGATCAAAGCTAGTAATTCCACACGCCCGGAACCCATGCACCCCACGGCCGGACCTGTGTACTCGTGGTTTTACACAATATTCTTTCAACTGTATCGTGTTTTTTATGATGTTTGCAGGTGAAGAGCCAGCGATGAGAACGGACAAAGAAGTGAGGGAGTTGCAGCACCTGCACGACGGGATGATCGAAGCGGGTATGCATCCGGAAGTCATTAAGGACAAAATGGCACGGAGTGGGATCAAAGGATCGAGTGCTTTTACCAAGATTGTGAAGTTTAATTTGCCACGCGACTTGCTCTTCGACGTCATGCACATCTTGTCCAACAACTCCTGCCGGATTATGTCAGCGATTCTCGGTGATGACTGGAATTCAAAGTGCCGAAACTTTGCGAGGGCCTATCAGATGCACATGCCGTGGCTTATTCCTATACCAAGGAGGAATGAAAATGACAACCGGAGCCCAGCAGAACGGCTGAGATGTGAGTACACCACCTGTCCAATATAATGATGGTCCAAACCCCTGATAGACGGTGGTGTAAGGGTTCCAAACGCCCGGAATGCTATTTCCTGAATGAATGTAGATGGTCCACACCCCTGTCACACGTTGGATAACGGGTTCCAAACGCCCGGAATGCTATTTTCTGAACGAATGTAGATAATCCACACCCCTGTCACACGTTGGAGGGTGGGTTCCGAACGCCCGGAACGTTTCTTCATGAATGAATTAAGATTGTATAGGTTTCGTATTGAACCAGGATAGGTTGTGTGCGTGTGTGTGGGATCGATCTCTTGTAGTGAAACCCTCTCCGTGGTCCCCTTCTAAGGAGGCCTTGAAGGAGATTATCCCATGGGTAAGAGGGCTCAAGTTTACCCGAGATTCGGGGCCGATTGGGAGGAAGTTTCTGCAAATCAAGGCGGGAACGCAAACTACGCCACGCAAGTTGAAAGCACATCATGGCGTAGTTGCTATCACAAGTGGACTCATGTCGATTGTCAGCGCGTGGATGAACAGTGATGGCCATGTGCTACAACCGGAATTCGCTTCCTACGTTGGGAAATATACGACGGTGGTCCGCGAGATTGTGAGCAGAACCATTGATATCAATGTGAGTATAAACACTGCTTACCCCACGTTCCGGGCGCTTGGAACCGTTTGGAGGCCATAGTCCGGACGTTCGGACCTGCTTCATGTTTGTTGCTCATGTTCATATGCTTCGGATTGGAATCACGATCCCGGGCGGCCGGACCAACATTGGATCAATGTTCCGGTAGCACGGAACCTATCCATTCAGGCTATACTGATTTATTCCGTTTTGGGCGTGCGGTTCAGCATCATAAAACTGGCATGGACGCCTTGAAGACAAGGGTATTGGAAGTCCGTGACATCATGGAAGCTGAGCTCTCGCCTGAGCTTTTCGTCATTGCAACGCACCAGCTCGTTCATATTCCGGATCAGATGCGTGACGAAGGACCAGTTCCCGATCTTTGGATGTTCGCTCCAGAGAGCTTCTTCGGCGAGCTGAGACGGATCATCAGGACTCGCTCGCACCCTGTCGCCAGCATGATGAAAGGGGTGGAGTTGAAACGCATGGTAAGTCTGGTACGCGGCTTATACCAGTTGCTACAGGCGAATGGTTCGCCACCAACCATTAGCCAACCACGTAGCGAGAACACCGTGTCCCTGATGTTGGCGACCGGCAACGAGAGGAAGGGCAAACTTGTCTACTCGACACCAGGTACTGTCCAGACTTAAGTGCATATCGTCCAATTTCGGTCCAAGGGTTTGGAAACGTATCATTGAGTAGGGTCCAACCGGTTGGAACTTGCTTGGACCTTTCATTAGACAAAGCCCAAGCCAATAGGGCTCGTTCCATCCACACCCTTCCGGGCGCCCGGAACCCAGGTTCCGGATTGGTTCCGGGCGTTTGGAATTAGATCGTCAAAAGCACGCATTGTTTAACAAATTTCCGTTTTGCGGTGCGTAGATGATAAGAAGGAGATACAAGCTTGGCTGGCTACAAACGTGGAGTGGTACGGGAACATTGTCAGAGAATTTAATCGTGCTGAAGACCATTACACGAGGTATGCATGTTTGCTTGACCGAAGCTTTTTTTGACTAATCATTCACGTACGCAGTTTAGTGGTGTTCCCCTCGCCCGGAACTAACGTCCAAGCGCCCGGAACATCGCTTCCGCGCATTTGGACCATGCAGGAACATTAGACAAAACCGACGTCGCTTGGCGGCTCGTCGCGGCAGGGGCAGTCGCCCAGGTCAAAACTTGACGAGGCCGATACTTCATCAACCTGAAACCTGGCGCAAGAGCCCCGTCACAGGGGAAGTCATTCCGTTTACGGAGATGGAAATGAGTTACGCCTTGGCACCACCGAGAATGTGGACAGAGTATGCTTACGTCAAAGTTCGCAATTTTAATTACAGATCGCTGGAAAGGGACATGAACAAGGCTACTTGTCATCGATATTTCAAGTCTGTCTTTAAAGTCTGGAATGTACAGAAGCAGCAAGAAGACGACCAGGACAGGTGAGACATGCCAACTATACATGTTCCAGACGTCTGTATAAGAGTGGAGTGTAGGTTCCGGCCGTTTGGACCATGGTCAAGCTACGTTTCATTAAATCTGTTTAAATATTCAAAAGTTCGATACGTTCCGGGCGTCCGGAACCATGCTGCCACACGGTTCCGGACGCCCGGACTAATGCGTCCTTGTAGATCTCGATTAGCAGGTGTTCATGATTCTTTCACTTCTGATGGCAGGTATGGCGAAATTCTGAAGGTCGTCAAGCTTGTCGTGCACACTGACACATATATTCTTGTGAAGTGTAGATGGTTTCCCCTCGAAGCTGCTCTTTCCGATGCGGTCACGCAAAACATCTACCTGCGCACCGATATGCCATGGGAAACCAAAGATGCATTCATCGAAGCGAAGGACATCAACAATCAAGTGGTCGTGGCGCCCATTCCATGGAAGCCTTTGCGGCTTGCACGGTATACCGGTAACAAGGTTCCATTAAATATTCGACATCGGACAGACGTGCTTGCCGTCGTGCTTGACCGCCACGTCGATTTTGTCGGCGACATCGGCGATAGTAGTTCTGATGACGAAGATTAGTTAACTTATTGCCTCGCTCGAGGCGGTAGTGTATCGGTCTCGTTGAGCTCCACGTGCTGCCAAGTCAGAACCTACCATTTGTAATACTGTAATATATAACATGCATTGTACAGATAATACTAACTTACCTGGAGTTCCAAAGGGGTTCCGAAGGCTTGGATGCGCCTTGGAATCCATCAAACGCAAGTTCCGAAGCGGTTCCAAACCATTGGACTAAGCCTGGACCCCATAAGATATCACTTCCATAATCGTTCCAAAGGCTTGGACGGTCTTGAACTGCACGTAGCAAGAATGATCGGTCCAGAGAATTATCAGTCTATATGTCAAGCACTTGCTCATAGCGTTCCGCTCTCAGATCGGGAAGTTCCAAGGGCTTGGAATTTCGGAACACGCTCCCGTGTTGCCCAGAGACTGGGCCTATGGGGTTCCAAGGGCTTGGAATCTTTTGAAACCCACGCTCGTGCTGCGCAGAGACCGGTCCTATGGGGTTCCAAGCCGTGGAGCCTCCGGGCTCGAGCTTCATTCCTCGTACTAACAAGGTCCAAGGGCTTGGAATCTTTTGAAACCCACGCCCGTGCTGCGCAGAGACCGATCCTATGGGGTTCCAAGCCGTTGAGCCTCCGGGTTTGAGCTTCATTCCTCGTACTAACAAGGTCCAAGGGCTTGGAATCTTTTGAAACCCTCGCACGTGCTGCGCTGAGACCGGTCCAATGGGGTTCCAAGCCGTTGATCCTCCGATTTCAGACTGCCGACCTCAGACTGGAAAGTTCCAAAGGCTTGGAATTGTCTAAAATGAATTCCAAACCGTTGGAACCGCCTTGGACCGACGACTTCGGTCATACGTAATCCGAGGACATAGGTCCAACGGCTTGGAATCGACCAGGACCCATTGGACTAACAAATTTTGGTCCAGCCCCTTGGAACCCCGTAGGACCGTCGGCTTGAAACCCCATAGGACTCCTAGGGAAAAACCCAAAGCTTCACCTTGTAATTCCCGGCGGTTTCCAAAGGCTTGGAATTTTACCAAATATTTTCAGGACGGTTCCGGGCGCCCGGAATGGTGCCGTCCAAGCCTTTGGAATAATCCCTATTTTGTAGGGAACGGTAAATGCTATGGACGGAAGTCTAATGGTTCTCGTCACGACATCCCAATCGCGAAAGGGCAGCTGACTATTGGGTACACCGGAAGCTTGACCTATTATTTTCCAGCAAAAACTTAACTCTTCAAAAGGGTCAAGTTCGCGAAGTGAGGACCACTCCCCCGATCCGGAGGATTATATTCTGCTCGTGGAAATGTGTTCAAAACCCATGGTATTGTTGTCACGTTTCGATGCCTGGACTGCCCGAGGGGGGGGGCGAACCGTGTACCCAAACTTCTTGTTGCACCGGACACAAAGATCCTGGAAAGTGAGGAGACTCGTCTCTGTTCTCTTGGTGTTTGCGTTGCCCATGAGGATGTGACCCCAGAAGAGGCTCGAGGACATCTGGTGAGATCGGAGAATTGGGAGATGGACGTGGAGGAGAGACTTCGCAACGGTGTTAAGGTGAAAGCGAGTGGCAAGGGTTTCCTGACGAAGAAGATAGCGAATTTCTATACCTCGCTCCACAGCATGGTTAAGACCGATAACCTTGCACTGACTCAAATCAGTAAATACCATGTTTCCCGAGTCTCGCGGATAAACCTCCATTTAGCCTCAGAGGGGTCATGTGTAGGAAACAGCGCAGGATCGACGAACACTTCCTCGCGATATAAAAACAAATTCCAGGAATGGCACACGCAGCATTTTTCGTATTCGATATACATACGTTCAAGTTCAACAAGTGCGTCTTCCATGAACTGAGGAGTATTCATATTGTAGGAGGCTAGGTTTTTACTGCGAAAAAAAATGAATTAAAGACATGTAACATTACTTATATAACAATAAACTTCGCGGGACTTCCTTCCAACACGGTGTTGACAATCGTGTACGATTGTCAGAAGTGTCTGGAGGGTAGTTTTCGTATGCACGGCGTGATGAAACATATTGTTTTTCATACATGTACATATACGGTTTATTTGTGTACAGTCACGTGACATAAGTGTTAGCTACCAAGCATACTTCTCCTCATTGCACGCGCTAGCATCAATTATGCGCGTTAGGGTGCAGATTCTGAACATACGCCCGCAAACTGCGCATCTCCTTTCATCTTCCTGCAGCAGATCGCTTTCCAGCTCTGTCAGGGCACCGTGCGTAGTTTCGCTGTAGCGGTGTCTATTTCGCCAGCCCCGCCACTCCAAATCTGAGTATCGGTGGTAGATCCACCCGCCCTCATACCAGTACACGAGATGCCTCACCCCGAACCTTTCGCTGGATCTACGGCCGTGGACGTACATCGGCCAAAAACTCCACCAGTGATAGGTCCTGAGATTAACTGCATGTTGCCCGAAGTCCTCCCAGTCTTCTTCAGCTTGTTGCCGCGCTTGCCGCCACAAGCGGAGAATTAAACGGTCATCAGGAACCCATTGGGCTTGTTGTAACTGGCAGTCGCGAAACGTAAAAGTATCGAAAGGCCATATCCAATACTGCAATATTCCAATACTGGGCATAATGGTGAGGTAGTCTAAGGGGCGGGTTGTGGTTCTATGTGACGAACGCAGGTGTGAGCAAATGACCTCCGGTTACAACTCCTCCAACATATATAACAACATATAAACCCTGAACCTTGGACGCCCCGATATGTCTATGTGCAGCACACCTGACACCAAGACTCACCTGCTTGACAATCGTATACGATTGTCAAGCAGGTGCACTAGGTCCGACAACCAGACTCACGTGTGACAATCGTATACGATTGTCAAGCAGGTGCACTAGGTCCGACAACCAGACTCGCGTGTGACAATCGTAGACGATTGTCAAGCAGGTGCACTAGCTAGGTCCGACAACCAGACTCATGTGTGACAATCGTATACGATTGTCAAGCTCTGTCGTTGGGTTCGTCTCTCTGACGCACGTTTGACACTCGCATGCGACTGGGTTATACCCCCTGAGTCCCTGGTTAGGGGGGGAGGGGGGAGTCAGTGTACATTCCTTAAGTATGAAGAAAAAAATTAAATTTTCTTAAGTATGGGAAAACGCAGGCGTCGACGCGGGCCGACGCGTTACCCTCCTTAAGTATGGGCTTAAGTATGGGAGCCCTATTTTGCGAAATCTTAGAATGTTAAGAATGTTTGGGCCGCTCGGGCCGCTCGGGCCACTGCGGCCCGAGCGGCCCGAGCGGCCCGAGCGGCCGGCCGGAACGGCCCGAAACTAATCCCCTCATGTGCGCGACAGTGCTTCGCTTTTTGCTTCCCAGCATGCCATGCCATAACGCGTGGGTGGCGTCGCGATAAATGTACGCGACTGCAGTGGCACTGTCATCGTTGGCGTCTGGCGATCGTGAGATCGAAAATTCGACTGCGTCGCCCGTTGGGATTCGAGATTTGCTGCTGCTGCTGCTGCTGATTGACTAAGTACTAGGCGCTGTCGATCACAAATATGCGATCTCCACTAGGCGTCGATCTTTTTGGACAGCACGATTAATTACCATGCGATGTTAACATGGATATCGCCATTACATCGTATGACCGCAGGATCATGTGCGCGACAGTGCTTTGCTTTTTGCTTCCCAGCATGCCATGCCATAACGCGTGGGTGGCGTCGTGGTACATACACGCGACTGTTGTGGCACTGTCATCGTTAGCGTCTGGCGATCGTGACATTAGACATTCGACTGTATCGCCCGTTGGGATTCGAGCTTTGCTGCTGCTGCTGCTGCTGCTGCTGCTGCTGCTGCTGCTGATTGACTAAGGTAAGGTAAGTAAGTAAGTAAGTAAGTAAGTAAGGTAATTCACTTTATGCCAAGACGATAAAGATCAGAGGTAGGTAAGGTAATTTACTTGATGCCAAGACGATAAAGGTCAGAGGTAGGTAATTTACTTCATGCCAAGACGATAAAGGTCAGAGGTAGGTAAGTAAGGTAAGGTAAGTAAGATAAGGTAATACACCTCATGCCAAGACTATAAAGATCAGAGGTAGTACTAATGGCGTATGCCTGAAGCGTTTTGATGTGAATGTCACTTTCATTGCTATGGCCACGTGGAGCGAACATGACAATCACGACGTGGCGCGCCCAGATGATACATAATTATACAGAGTGTATCTACTGTAGCATTTCAATTGGACGATCGACTGTGCGACACGATCTGGAATGCAAGCACGATTCGTTTTTTGTTCGAGCATGCCATGGCGTCGCGGTTGCGTCGTGGCACATACACGCGACTGTTGTGGCACTGTCATCGTTAGCGTCTGGCGATCGTGAGATGGAACATTCGACTGTATCGCCCGTTGGGATTCGAGCTTTGCTGCTGCTGCTGCTGCTGATTGACTAAGTAAGGTAAGGTACTAGGCGCTGTCGATCACAAATATGCGATCTCCACTAGGCGTCGATCTTTTTGGACAGCACGATTAATTACCATTCCGTCGGACGTGGCGCGCCGCGATGCTCGTATTTCTTTTTGTTGGGCGTTACATTTTAGTGCAGTCGTGGCAGCCGAGGTTCCATCCGGTAATTTCGATTTACGAACATTGCGTCGGCCATGCGATGTTAACATGGATATCGCCATTACATCATTTGACCGCAGGATCATGCGCGCGACAGTGCTTCGCTTTTTGCTTCCCAGCATGTCATGCCATAACGCGTGGGTGGCGTTGCGGTAAATATACGCGAATGCAGTGGCACTGTCATCGTTGGCGTCTGGCGATCGTGAGATCGAAAAATCGACTGCGTCGCCCGTTGGGATTCGAGCTTTGCTGCTGCTGCTGCTGATTGACTAAGGTAAGGTAAGGTAAGTTACTTCATGCCAAGACTATAAAGGTCAGAGGTAGGTAATTTACTTCATGCCAAGACTATAAAGGTCAGAGGTAGGTAAGGTAGAAAAAAAGAAAAAGAAAAAAGAAAAAGAAAAAAGAAAAAGAAAAAGAAAAAGAAAAAGAAAAAGAAAAAACCACGCCCGTCGGGCGTATGAGTAAATTGATTTCCCCGGCCCTACTCTGGGCCGGACCGCCACGAGTGGCGGCCATGTTGGGACAATTTATACTGGGTGGTTCTTATCTTTCTCCTCCTCTTGTTTTTCTTGTCTGAGTTTTCTGTATAGCTGGTAGGTGCTGTGTGCATAG
>LGRX02032676.1:0-50952 GCA_001247695.2 Cymbomonas tetramitiformis | reverse complement strand
GCCATGCCAGGGCGCCTTCCCCTCAGCCACCTCCACTCCCGGCGGCCATGCCAGGGGGCCTTCCCCTCAGCCACCTCCACTCTTCGCGCCACGCTCTTCCCTTTACCACCACCACTCTTGGCAGACAGGCTTGGGAATCTCTTCCTTAGCCACCGCCACTCCCGGTGGCTGGGCTGGGGCTTCTTTCCATTTACCAACACCAACTCCAGCTGCCAACGTGGGGAGCCATTCCGACGGCCACTGTCACCCTTGGCGCTCATCCTGGGAAGCCTTGCCGTATGCCACCGGCACTCCCGGCCGGGCCCCCCTTGGGGAGCCTTTATGTTGATCACTGTCTCTCCCCAGGCGGCCAGGCTGGGGAGCCTATACGTTAGCCATTGCCACTTCTGGAGTCCAGGCTTCGAAGTGTTCTCAAGAACTTATCTTCTTTCCCAGTGGCCAGGCTAAGGGTTTTTTTTTAAATCACTAGCATATCCGTTAATTTGAAGGTTGATTTTGGTGCGACTATCCCGAAGTCAGGTTCTGACTTCTCTAAGGAGGCCTGAGAACGCATCCAAGAGACGCAGCCAAATCATCAGTTGAGGTCTCACACTTGCCTTTTGCTTTAGCGGAGGTCGCTCCAGCGAAGGTTGGAGAGTGCGGGAAGGCTTTTGGTAACCGGTCCACGGGCAGAGGCAGGATGGGTTACCTCGTCGGCGCGGGAGTTCCCAGCAGTAAAGTGAAAGACTTGGAAGAAGATGGCGCAACACAAGAAGACGATGCCCACACACAATCCAAGGGATTCCGGCCTGCGGCAGAGAGTACCAGATCCATGGGCCACTCTTCGCGTGAACGTCTGCAGAGCGCACTCAGAAGGTTGATAGCCCGGTGTGCGACGTGGGATCGGGACAGAACAGTGGGATAGCGATCTGAGCGTATTGACAAGAACCATTCGATCCGAGTTTCGCACGTTCAACGCACTGCACTACACCGCGTATGAGAAGGAACGCGATGCCCCTCTCCGACTCACCACAACCGTACCACTTGGGATCAACGCAACCGACGCTGTCATCAATGCCTACGGCTACAATATGGTAAATATTCGGAGTTGGGAGTGCCGTTGGAACGGACAAGCTTCCAAGCTTGTCCACAGGACAGGGGAATGATTAGTGAGAGCCCTGGACGGAGGGTTGCCAAAATCCCATGCACTGCGGCTCTGCGACCTTCCCCTATGAGGGCGAGAAAACGTGATTCTTGCAGGGGTGCAGGCCTTACACTTTTTTCTCTCCCAGAGGCGTCCCGCGCTTGTTGAGGTCCATCCCAGAGAGGCCCTGCATCGAGCACAGCGCCAGAAAACAACGGTCAGAGGTCAGAGCTTTACACCAGCCAAGCCATATGCTGGCCACAGCGCCAGGATACAGTGGGCGGGTCTCAACCGCTCCCAGGTGCGTAAAGCGAGATGGAATGTCCTAAAGGCTACTTGTCCTTCACGGTACAGAAGTGCAAACACCGAAACGAATGTGATGAAGAGGATGCATATTGCGCATGGGTGAAGAGATCTTGGGTGCTGGACTGGGGTGCGATATACACACCCGACACAAAAGAGCATGTCAGACTGAAACTCCTGTGACTTGAGTCATCTCTCCAAAAGAAAGAGATGATTTCGATGTCGCACTCGAGCGATACTCTTAACAAGACTATCAAGGTTAAACTGATCGTCCAAAGTTGTCTCTTCGCCACGCACACCTTCTTTTCGGTGTAAACCATGACCACCGGAATGAATTTCATTGTGACAAAATATCCAAGAAAGCTGATACTTGAACAAAGTAATATCGTCCTTCTTGCCCAAGCATCCTGTGAGGATCAGAATCATGTTAAAGCTCATCAGCAGCAGGTGCAGGCAAACCCCTACAATTTCCCACTCGACAAACGCTGCGAAACGTGCAAAAACAATTCTAGTTATGGACTACAAAAAATATTGCGAGTTACACGCTTGAAATAGTTTAATGACATATGAAACTACTGCACGTTCTAGAAGTACACGGAATAAGTGTAGGCCAGGTGTGCGAAGCAGTAAGTCATAAAGATCGCGCTGAGTTCAGGGAATTACATCTATGTTTGAAAATAATACACATAGAGGCGCCACGCAACAGGCAGCCAGGAAGAAGAGCCAATTCTGACTGCATTCTGCCATTTTGCAACGTAAACAAATTTGCAATTTTCCCCGGTAGCGTTCGCAGGATGCGTGATGAGGAACTACGACTGGCAACCTGACGTGAGGAATGCGGCCAAATGATTCAGACTTCCAGACGAGAGCGGGCCTCGCGACGGGAGAGGAGCATTTGCTTCAGTTTTGAGTTAGAGTTTACGTTCATCCTCAAGCTCATAGCTCTGCTGATGAACATCAACCTGGTGATGGTGCTGCGCTGGAAAGACAAAGAGGATGAGAGAGGCCCATCGCATGACAATGACATGACATGCCAATCGCGATGCCAATTGCCATGCCATATGCCATGCCATCGCATGCCATCATGCCATCATCTCATGGCATCATCATCGATCATGGCATGGCAATGAGATATCATTAATCATATGTCACGGGGGACTAGATATCCAGTACTGCCCCCTGTATGACATTCCTCGATGCATATGACAGCGGACTGCATTACAGTAATCGCCCATATTTAAGAAAACAGGGATTTTGGGCCAGCCAGCCGTACTCATCGAGTTGGGTACCCCCCACCCCGCCAGCATCAGCGTCATAAGAGAACTCGAAGAATAGTAAGCCATTTTCTTTCATTTAGCCAGCTATTTTCTTAAATTTTCATTGATAAACGCTTAAAACGGCCATAATTTCAGGAAAAATCGCCTGCGGCGCCAGCACAAAGGTTGCTTATTTCGGGAATTTTCTTAGCCGAAAAAGCCAGCCAGCCGTACTCATTGATGAGAAGTGAGATTCTCTGGCTGGTGGGGGATATATATATATAGTCAGATATATATCTATCACAGAACGTGCAGTCAGTGAACACTCGCTTTCGGAATACTAAGATGATAACATAAAATACTTTAGGGGTTTTATGCATCTGTGTTCCGAGCTACCGAGACGCATGCTACGTGTGACATGGCTCTCCGAAGGAGGACAGCAGGAGACAGGCCCCCCCCACTTTATAGTGGGGGGGTAAATCGGTCTACCCGTGACACCACCTCCTCCAGAAGGAGAGAGGTGGAAACAGGGAGCAGTGTCAATAGGCCTGCCGGCCATCCGACAACAAGAAATCTAAGGAGCCTTTTTCAGCTCAGCTAGAGGGGCATCCGCCGGCGCTAGTTCATGCTGCTTAGATTGAAACAGAGCAGGGCTACACAGAATTGTCTAGTGAATCAGGGTTTGGGCTCTGGAGCAGGCGGCGGCGACGTTCTCGATGATAGAGGACGTCGAGCGTAAGGAAGACGATGTTCAGCCAATGCCCGTGCGGTGCCAAGGCCAAAAGCGGCCTGGCACCACCAGAGCGAATGCACCGACGAAGAAAGGGTGAGGAGGTGGAAGGTGGAAAATGCGGTGAAGGGATGTGGTCGAGCTCATGGGAAAAGGCTTGAAAGGGATGATGGTGAAGGGTGAAGTGGGCGTGACAACACCACCAGACACCACCAGATGGTGACCAAGGGGCGCACAAGGTGAAGGTGAGGGAAGGGGAGGGATGAGGTCGAAATAGTCAAAGCACTCGTTGTCGATGGTGAGCGCGATGGACTCGAGCTTGGTGTCTGGTGCGCAAACACCACCAGACACCACCAGACCATAGCCAACGGTAGGATGTTGCCGATGTACTCGAAGAGTAATCAACGCTGAACGAACAGCGGCCATACGTGCACGCTGAGGTCCAGTAGACATGGTCGCTGACCACTGACCGCTGACTGCAGAATCCGCGAACCCAAAGCTAGGGTTCCCAAGCGAAAAGCTAACTTCTCGTAAAATTAAGCAAATCAAACGATGAAAGGGTCAAATTGGGGTAGATTTTTGCGAGGAAAACGCCGGTGAGGTCAAAATAGTCGTACGGCAAGCCAGCTTTGCTGCAGGAGAAGCGCTGCTGGCCAGAAAGTCAAAAAAGGTTGCGGTAAAGCGGCATTTCGGTCGTTGATGCCGGAGTGGTAAAGCGACATCTCGGTAATTATGTCGGGGCGGTAGTCGGTGTAGTTCGACGAGACTCTCTGATACGGCGAGATAAACAGGCGCCGTGAATATATTATCAATATACAAATAAACACTGCAAAGTTGGACAGCAATGCAAGTGTACGGATGAGCGGGTTTGTGAGTGCAGTCTCTGTAAGAAGATCTGCTGAAGCACAACGCTTCCTCACTTTTGTACCATACGTCTCCCATCATCTTAGATGGTACCGCCATTGGGTTGTGAACCCGAGACGTAGGTTGAACGACCAGCATGGTAATAACGACTAGTTCGTTCATGCTGCGCATGCGAGTTCCGCGCATGCTGAAAGCCAAGATGGTTCTTGTTTGTATTCAAGATGTATCTTTGCTTTGCCATCTTCGAGTTCGACATACGAACTCTCGATGACAGGGATGCCTGATGATATGACATTATCATCTGGCGACATGTACAGTCATCGTCGACCGTACTGACGACTGTCATATTAATATATGACGCGACTCGACATGTACAGTCATGATCGACCATATTGTCGACTGTCATAATAATATATGACACGACCGACTGTCATAATAATATATGACATGACATGGTATGACATGTCTGACAGGTATGACACGTATGACATGTATGACACATATGTCATCGGTCATGACCCTGACAGATCTCCCCTCTTAAAAGAGTTGTGACCTCACAACGGGCATACCTTTGTATATGTCTATGATGTCTTTGTTGTTGTCGCTTCTTGCTGGTACCAGTCTTCTTACACCGATTTGAGGCGTCCCTCATGGTGTTTTTAGGTTATTGGGGGGAACTGAGTCCACTTTAGTCCCTCACCTTACAGTTCTTAGGATGTAGCCCACCTTTCTGGAAATCGTATCGTATTTCAGAGTGACGTTTCAAGGTTCAATGAATTGCGTTTCGTGATGCAGATTGACGCTGGATTACTGATTGATCCATACGTATCGTGCGTCAGAGTGACGATTCAAAGCATCCGAAGTGTACGTTACGGATTATTTGCGCTAGCCGTCGTCGCTTTAGCGAACGATGATCCCACGATTTAACGATTTATAATCGCACGATTCTCGGCCTGATATAGTGCACCCAACCCTTCCTCCCCTCCTTAAGCTACTTTGGAGGATCATAGGTGGCGATGGGGAGCCCGATTTTTGGGGCTTGTTTTTAATGCAAACGGAGTGGCCCTGCTTAACGGAATTGGACTTATAATCCTCAACCGGTCTGCTCAACTCCTCAATGTTTTTGTCCAGTACGCACGCTTTGACGAACATCTATCGCGATGAGTGAGAATGGATTCGCCACGTACTAATGTGAAATTTATTTAGTTATGTTTGTCAAGCACAACTTAGGATCACAACTCCGTCTACCTCAGTCGATGTCTCCGGTAGCTTCGGATGACTGGCCAAGAATCCGATGACAAACCACGGTTTTGGCAAAGGTAGCATTTAGCAGTTTTTATTTATCCACAGATATGATATCTCGCATGTGTGCGTATCTGTGCAAGGGTATGATTTTGAACAAGGCTCACTACACCTTTAGCAAGGAAGGATCAATTCCCGCTTCAATGCAACATAATGATAAACATTAAGAGCAAGGTTATATAGATGATCGACATGTATTAGTATATATTACAAGAAGTAAGGGCATAAGGCTTAATATAATGGTTAGCCTTTATAGGCAGCTATAATGTCTGCTGCATTGGTCAGCTCTGTGGCTTTGACCCAGGTGTCATGCTCAGGACCGTAGCCTGCATATCGTACTAAATAGTATTTGACACCTCTAGTGAACTTATCCGAGAGTATATGTGATATCTCAAACAGTGGTTGCCCTTCTTCGGTGATCATCTGTGGCAGAGGCAAAGGTGCTTGGATCGAGTCATTGTACAGCTCTAATCTGGATACAGGCTGTACCGGATGAATACGGATATCAAGATTTCCGAAATCTAACTCGTATGCACGTCCATGGCTAAGCACTTTGGAAATGGTGAACGGTCCAATATATGGCTGCTTAAAGTGTCTGCCTGCCTCTGTCAAACCAGTCCATTGAATAAACTCGGTCCGTAAAAGAACTTTCTGCCCAACTGCAAACTGCTTAGGCATGTGAGTCTTATTGAATCTGGCTTGGCTAATTTCTGCTGCTCGGGAAATGTTGTCTACCGCGTTGGCATGAACAGCCGAGTACTGGTCAAAATGATCTCGAATAGCTCTTTGTATTGGAACAGGAGCTTCTGGCGGAATAGTGATAACCAGGTCATGAGGCGAAAGTGGTTGCGCCATCGAGTCGAGATAAAATGGTGAATAACCAGTTGATGCAGAAACGGTATTGTTAATTGCAAACTCCACCAGAGGCAACTTGTCCTCCCACGAATTGGCTGAAGTATCGTTGCAACAACACCTGAGGATGAACAAAAATACTACTTAATCAGTTTATAAACCAGAGGATGGTGAAATCATATCATGAATCAACAATTTGAAAAATACCTGAGGATGTCCTCAATGAAGGCATGGCTCCTCTCATTGGCAGCATTCGACTGTGGATGGTGTGATGACGTCATGGACAATCTCGTACCAGTAGATTTCCACAGTGTCTGCCAGAATGTAGAGGTGAATCTGGGGTCTCGATCTGAGATGATGTTCCTCGGAAGACCATGGAGCTTGAAGATATGCTGCATATAGATAGAAGCAGTATGCTGAGCTGTCCAGGTCATGCTGAAGGGAATGAGATGACAACGATGAGAGAATTGGCACATTACCACAAATATACTGTCGTGCCCATTAGTGGTGATAGGCAGGTCAGTGATCCAATCAAGAGATACATCTAGCCATTTTGTCTTAGGCACGGAATATCGTATATGTGCCTGACCATAAGGCTTGTGTCGCCTCGTTTTCTGGCGCTGACAAACGGGGCACTCCCGAATGTACTTGATGGCTGCCGTTGTCATTCCTGGCCAATAATACCGGCTACGCAGAAGATGAAGCATGCGATTTTTGCCTACATGACCAGAAATAGTGGCTGAGTGGCACTCATGAAGAAGAATGTGGCGAAGTTGTGTGATCTCACCGTCATCTGTGGGGACTTTAGCTGTTGGTGGAATGTACAGCTGTCTGCCATATATGGCTTACGATAGATCAACCCCTGAATGAGCTCGAAGCTGTAGCTGCTGACTGACTGTGACGAAGTCGATGATGTCAGCTTAGCCAAAATAGTCTGTGCAAATGTGTCACGATCATACTCGGATATAATGGTGTCGTGTAGCTGATGAGCTGATGAAGAAGATATAAGAGCAATGAATGTAGGATCTGCAGATGGAATGACCTCGCTGATGTCCATATGATGAAGACAATCAGTAAGTTCAAAAAGTGCAGAGATACGCGTGAGTGCGTCTGCAACCTTATTCTTCTCGCCAGCAATGTGCTCTATACGGAAGTTGTATTCAGAGAGCTCATCCAACCACCGTGCCTGTTTGGGGCTCAGTGTGGATTTGGTCTGGAAATAAACCAGTGGCTGATGATCTGAGCGTACAATAGTCTCAGGAGCTCCCAACAAGATGTGGCGAAAGAATTGGAAGCCTTCCACAATGGCAAATAGCTCGATCTCAGGAATAGGCCAACGTCTCTGTGTATCGGATAGAGTGACGCTGTGATAACCACATGGCTTCATACCTTTTCCTTGATCCTGGAGTATTACTTGACCAACGTGTGTGCCTGATCCATCGACCTCCATAATAGATGGCAGTTTCTGATCTGGAAGCTGCAATACTGGAGCGTTACAGATGGCACTTTTGAGGTTATCAAATGCCTGCTGCTGCTCAGTTTCCCAGACAAACTCTGCATTATCTTTAAGGAGACGATTGAGAGGCTCGGCAACTTTGGAGAACTTTGGTATGAATCTCCTAAATTGACCGACCATGCCCAAGAATGACCGAAGGGATGACTTGCCATCTTTAGCCATACGGCGTAGAGGCTGCTTTCCAACGGTGGGACCATAAGACACTGGAGGCTGAATTGCCATGACTGCTCGGATTCTGTCTTCGATGATGGATAGGCCTGCTTCAGAGATGTGATGTCCGATAAAGTCTATAGATCTGACGAACAACTCCACCTTGGAAGGCCTGATGTAGAACTGGTGATCTCTGCAACGCTGGAGGAACTGTCGAACATGCTTCACATGGCTGTCAAAATCTGGACTGTATACAATAGTGTCGTCCATGAATATGACAAGGAACTGGTCGATGAAGTCAAAGAATGCCCGGTTTCCTACACGAAGTGCTGTTGCAGGAGCATTGGTCAATCCGAAAGGCATAACTGTCCATTCATAAGAACCGTATCTGGTGCGAATAGCAGTTTTATGAATGTCGTCTGGATGAATGGGGATTTGGTGGAAGAACTGGTTGAAATCAAATCTACTGAACCAGCGTGCTCCCTTAAGCTGTTCAAGAAGGGTATCATGGGGTGGCAACGGATATGTGTCCTTTATGGTGATATTGTTAAGGGCACGATAATCGCAACACATCCTCCACTTTCCCCCTGGCTTAGGAGCGAAGATGATTGGGCACCCATATGGTGATGATGATGGACGAAGGATACCCAACTCGACATATTTAATGATTTGCCGTTTGAGCTCCTCCATCATGGGTACTGGAATGGTACGTACTGGCTGTGATGGTGGCTTATGCCCAGGTTCAATGTTGATTCGATGATAACCACCTTCAAACCGTTCTGGCCTATGACCAGCTGGAAGATCCTCCTAGAATATGTCTGAAAATTCTTCTCTCACTTGATCACGTGCTGCTGTGACCTCGGGGTCTTCCATAGTGGTGTCTGAGTCTGATGCTGCAAAGACCAGTTCACCGTCAACCTCTGAGAGAAAGAAGAGATAAGCTACGGCTTCTTCAGCCGAACCACTGGATCGAATGCGACGAAGATGCTTTCTCATGGTGGTAGCGCTGACCAATTCCATTTCAGGAAGGTCATCTGAGTCTGGAGTCTGCTCAACTCTGGACAATACTGTGCGAATACTGGAGCCTGATGAATGCTTCCTAGTGATCGTCAGATTTTTGGTCTGAAAGTCAATGTGTGGATTCCTCCTCTCCAACCAATCTTGACCCAGAATGACAGTGAATGGTTTCATGTCAATGATGTAGAAATCTTCTGTATCCTTATACTTGCCCAAAGAAAATGTAGCCTTGGGAAGATAGGATGTGCATGGTAGTTGGCTTCCTCCAGCCAATCCCACTGAAAATGATGAAGAATCTGTGGGAGCTATACCAAGCTGAGCAGCGAACTGTCTGTCGATGAAAGACGATGTGGCTCCTGGATCTACCAAAATGTGAGTACTCTGTCCATAAACTTTCCCTTTATACAACAACAGCTTCTTCTGTGATTTCAGCTGTGCTGTTTGAGACTGCATCTGTGCGATGTGTTCTGTGGGATTGTCCATCTGTTGAAACTGCAATGTCAGACTGGAAAGGACTTCTTCTGAGATACTCTCAATCCGGCCACTTGCTTCAGTGGCATCTTCAGGCTGATCTACCCTCGGGGTGCTCTCAACACCGGTACCTGCGCAGTACCCTGAGAGTTTCCCTGAGGAGCTGGAGCTGATGGAACTGGATCTGGAGTTGCAACTGCTGCATTGATGCTGTGCTGACTCTTCAGTTCCTTGACCAAGGTGTTGATCGTATTGATGAGTTTGCCAGACCCATCCTTAGCACCCTGATTCTTCTGTGGCTGTCTCTGATTCTGAAAAGGATTCTGAGCTGGTGGCTTACCCTTGATCTCCTTTCCATCATTGGTCCTGGTGGCAAAACAATCCTTCTCGATGTGACCAACACGACCACAACGACTGCAGGTCTTATCATTCTGTGATTTTCCTTTTCCTTTTCCTTTGCCCTTGCCTTTACCACCTTTTCCTTTGTTCCAATTCTGATTGGAGTTCTGGCTGCCACTCTGATTCCAATTCCGATTTCTGTTGGATCTGTCATATGGCTTCTGGCCACGTCCTCTGTCCTTATCCTTCTTGGCTGGACCTCCAGATGACTGCTCCTTCTGACCCCGATAGTGAAGGGTTTCTGATTGCTTTGAGTGAATGACGTAGTTCAAATCAAGCAATATCTGTGTGGTTTCTTGCCACGACAGATTGTTCCTCTGCTCTTCTGTCAGGTATCTGAGCTGGAACTGTCTGCGGAGATCAGAATCCATACTGGTGACGAATCTGTCCTTTATTAGCACATCATTTAAATCAACTGCTGCTAAAGAAGCCAGTGATGTAAATGTGCGCAAATAATCTGCAAAGGTTTGGGTTCCTTGAGTCAGTGCCATTAGGTGTTTCTTGGCTACTGATCTCTTATGAGGATTACCAAATTGTCTGAGGAACGTCTGTCTGACCATCTCATAAGTGGCATATGGTTGTTGTGCCAAGACCTGGAAATAGTGTCTGTCGTTATTCTGTATGAGAGTAAGAAACACTGTGATCAAATCCTTATCATTGACACCTGGATAAGTGAACTGGAAATATCTGTCCACTGTATCCAACCAGACCTCTGCGTCCTGTCCTGATTTGAATTCCCTAGGTGGTGTCATTTTCACCTTGGGGACCAAACTGGGTGGAGCTGGTGGAGCTGGTGCTGGTACTGAATCTGCATCTGGGTCTACAAAGACCATCGGAGGACTGTCTTCTGTATACTCTGCTTCTGGTGCCTGAGGCTCATTGGCAGGATCCTTGTACCGGCTCATATCTGGTTTCATGCGACTGACATTGTCATAATAGCCTATGTGGTCATATCTGGTTAGTGTATCGGCATAACCAGCAATCCACTTTGGAACCTTAAACCGACTGTATGCATCGTATGAACCAAGTATGTCGAAAAACCAAGTCGAATGATCTGGGTTGATATCAGGAATCTCATGCTCTTCCTCTTCGATAGTAACCATCTAAAAACAAAACACAGCACAAAAAATACCTTCAGCTAATTGTCTAACTGAGTGTGTGTGATTTATATGTTATATATGGTATATCGGTATGTTTACATACATGTATTATATTCGTACATAATAATGAGGTAAGTATATATATATATCCACCTTCTTCCCCCCTCAAGGAAGTGTGTGATATAGTGGCAGTTGTCAATTGCCAATACCTCAAAATAGCATGCATTCCTTATAGGAATCATCTGTCACAGTTCTTGGGTTGTTGCCCGATACATAATCATGTTTGTGTCAAAAACAGCATGATATGTTAATGCTAAATACGAAGTTTATCGAAATTATAGTGGTATTTAGGGCATATATAGTTACAGTGGCCCTTATACCCCATAATGTGATTAGGGTGTTACATGGTATCAGTAACCCTAATATAGGTAAAAAAATAAGCAGTATAATGTTTTTGCAAAGTTTTTTTAAGCAAAACTGCATTTAATACCTACATGAATGTAAGGTGGTTTTCAGGAGGTACGTTACACCCCTGTTACACACATTTAATTTTTAGGGTGTTACATGGCGTTACACATGCTGCATAAATCAGGGATTGTTATTTGATAGGTAAATATTCATTTTAGCAAAAAAATCAATCCGAAATTTTCAAAATGTGTTTTACGTACAGCATTTTGAGCGATTTATTGTTACAGCAATATGTATACCCCTACATATTCCACACCCAATATCTAGGGCGTTACACGAGATATGACATGTGTCATTATGATTTCCTGATACCTCAATAGGTATAAAATCATAATTTTAAATAAAATGGGCACACATTTTTCATTTTGAAATCATGCGTGGAGCATTTTTACCCATTTTACAGCTTTTTCAGCTATCTAAAATATTGCCTCGGTGACATATCTCAGTGTATATGTGGAATGTAAAGTACAGAATCACTGGAAGGAACTTCACGTTTGCACATGACAAATTTCATAGCAAATAAGTGAGTTGTGCTGTATATCAACATTTATGGTTGACAGCATTCTGGGTTTTACTGATTCAAACCCATGCACAGCAAATGTACTTTTCTGATTATGAATAGATTTATCAACTTAAGTGGGAACATCCATTCAGGAACATCCACTTCAGTGATATTTGTCAACCTATGATTTGTTCTGAGCATAGGTCTGTGCTCTTAAGATTTATCAAAGTGATATATCTTATTTAGAACAAATCTGGACTTTGCTGGATATAATCACAGCAACTTGACACAGCACATTATATGTGTGTTGTCCTTAACACTATTGTCAGATATCATGTAAATACTGATCTGTGTGTTGCATGCAATTGATCTGATCAAGTCTGTTCAACTGTCAATATGCAACGTAGTTGTTGTAGTTGCTCCAGCGATGATATGTGGGATGAGACGAGTGGACTGCACCCAACAGTTACCAGCTGTTTTATGGGTGCAGTATTTTGCCTTCGGGTCTGGAGATAACTCCATCCAGCCCTACAGCATGTTGTCTTATCCTGTTCCCTTATGTATCGCCATCATTGACACTTTCCACGCACATGTGTTTGGAAAGTGGTATCCATATTACCATATACAATATAGTTGATCTATTCACTCTGAGTCAGTGAATCTCAACATGTATAATGAATGCTAGTGTATGTGCAGTGTGTAGTACTGCTGATTAGTACTTATGCTAGTGTGTGTGTGTGTGTGTTTACTTGTACACACTCTGCAGGATATGTTCTGGGTATCACAATATCCTAGACAATTTATCATGCAAGACAGTCAGCATACCATGTACTGATTACATCTAACATGATATATCAAGTTTAGGGATCATTGTAATTTCATGCTAATCTCATTACAAAATGAGTTGCTGGATAGATTTTACATGAAGTTCAGGTGAGCATTCCATCCAGTAATCCACCATAGAATGTACATGTGATCTGGAGAGCATCTCGGCTCCACCAGGACATGACAAACTAATTATGGTGTTAAGACTACTTTCAGGCACCCTTTGCTGCATGGATTGGAATATAGACTAGCATTCACTGCAATATGCTTATGCTCTATGTACTACAGCTGGTATCGTGATCAAGCTGTACAGTATAATAAAGCATGTACAATTCACAATTAATGCAATCATTCAGCATAAGATATGTGCATGGTATAAAAGTGTATGCACTGCATGTTGATGATTGCTGTGAGTGAAATAAGTGCATGTGTGTGTGTGCTGATCCGCACACACATGTTGTGAACAGATCATTGTGCTGCTAATAAGCATAATGCTGATGATTAAAGTATTTGTGCAGTCATCAGAACACTTTGGAATTTGCTGCAGTATGATAATAATACATTCACAGCAACATAGTACCGACAGCTCCCGGCATTGTCAGCAAGGCTTATGTTGGCTCCAGCCAACATAAGGGGCCCTAATGTTGGCTATAGCCAACAGATGGGTAACAGACATCTCTGAAGGGAGGAAGAGGTGGATGCATTATATAAAGCCGTAAAGCAGTAGGGCAGAAATGCTACTACTTGTTTTTTAATCGTCACTCTGAAATACGATACGAACGGCAGCGCAATATCTATCCGTAACGTAAACCTCGGAAGATACCTTGAAACGTCACTCTGAAATACGATACGCAATTCATGGGGGCTACATCCTAAGAACTGTAAACCTTGAAACGTCACTCTGAAATACGATACGCAATTCATGGATACCTTGAAACGTCACTCTGAAATACGATACGCAATTCATGGGGGCTACATCCTAAGAACTGTAAGGCTAAATGCCTAAGGTGAGGGTTTAAAGTGGACTCAGTTCCCCCCAATATCCTAAAAACACCTTGAGGGACGCCTCATCGGTGTAAGAAGACTGGTACCAGCTCAACAACAAAGACATCAAAGACATATACAAAGGTATGCACCCTATATTGTGAGGTCACAACTCTTTTAAGAGGGGAGATCTGTCAGGGATATGACCGATGACATATGTGTCATACATGTCATACATGTCATACATGTCATGTCATGTCATATGTTATAATGACATACAGTCGTCAGTACGGTCGACTATGACATGTACAGTCATACTATCTGTCATCCACTCACCATGAGTGACATCTGTCATCGAGAGGCTGATCACAGCATCTCGATGATGAAGCAAGACAGTTCTTGAAGAACAAACTGTTCTGAAGGGACGCGTCTTCGCTTCAAGCATGAATTGAACACCATGCGGGTATCATATGGCTTATTCGATCAGCCGATACTGTTGTTCACCCAATGCCCTCGGGTTCACAACCCAATAGTGGTAGCGCTTGAGAAGCGCGGGGGCATTGGCGTATATGAGAGAGCATTGAGCTCAAGCAGGGATTCTGGATATCAGACTGCACTCATACCCACCAAACTCTTGCGCGTGCTATTGTCGTTCAATAATAGCCGTACCATACATATCGCTCGCATAGCGAGCCCTGACAGCTATGTCGGGAATCTCACACCAGGCAACTATCTTTGCTTTGACACAGTGAAAGGAAAACTCAAGGCTCTCTCTAGGCCTACGTTTGTCACTGACCCTGCTCTCATGGCTAAGACACTTGCCAACACGCACAACACTCTGGTTGATCCCGCCTCCACAGCTATCTTCACAAAGAAGTTGTACCCCATCCGACGCCCCACAGCCCTCTCCTCCCCCGACACCCTCGAGCTTGCATGCAGCACCCACGAGTCATAGACCTTTGCCTATGTCAAGGTCCAGTGTGCTAAACTCAGACATCCAGTCTGGGTAAAGCTCATACACTATCTCCAGCTGGCCAAGAGCCACTATGCCACTCTCATCAGCTTTCTCAAGCACAGACACAAACATGGGGCACCTAATGTATTTTACCCGTGTTTTGCTATGTGCTCGGCTAGGCCAGCCGACCGGCAAAAGTATCACCCTGCAATCATCGTGTCTGTAGACCATAAGCCTCAGGTCCAGCACAGATACCAGGTGTACTTCGACTCTGCTGACTCACACTCCACCCAGTATGCAGACACCGATGCTGTCATCATCTCCCCAGACCAGAAGGCCATGCTCCTTGCCCTCAGAGACGCAGACTCAGACCCCGCAGACTTCCCGAGTGATGCCTTCATGGACGAGCCAGACCCTGCTACATACAGACAGGCTCGGCTCAGCCCTAATTGGAGACAGTGGCACAAAGCCATTCAGTCAGAGATTGACGGCATACTTCAGCCAGACAGGGCCGACCCAGTCACCGCCTTCCCCCCAGGCTCCACCGTCCTCCCCAGTAAGTTTGTCTTTAAGCTCAAGAAGCTGACAGACGGCTCCCTTGACAAGTTCAAGGCCAGATGCACCACCAGAGGCGACATGGACCGCACCTTCTATGAGGAGGCGGAGACCTTTGCCCCTACACCTCAGCTCACCACCTTCAGACTCCTCCTAGCGCTCTGCCTGACACACAGACTCATGCCGTACCACTATGATGTCTCTCAGGCTTTCCTCCAGGCTCTAATACCCGAGGATGAGCGGTACTATGTCAGGTTTCCGAAGGGGTATGTCCATCCCCTAGGATATGTAGGTGCCTATATGAAGAAGGCACTCTACGGACATCGGACCTCAGGCAGACTTTGGTCAGAGACCGCACACAGGTTCATGACAGACCGCTACCCTACACTCAGCAGGTCCACATATGACGAGTGCCTGTACATCGGCTGGATTGACGGTCAGCTCCTCATAGTCCTCATCTACGTTGATGACTTCATTGTGGCGTGTGCCGATGAGCGGTCCCGAGCCCGGTTTCACACTGACATCGTGTCCACATTCCAAGCCACCTACTCTGGTGTCCTCAACCAGTTCCTCCAGCTCAAGGTTGATGTCCAGACTGAGACACTTCCTACAGGAGAGTCATACCCGACCAGGATTGAGCTTTCACACGAGCGGAGCATCACTGATCTGTGTGCTAAGTTCAGCATAGACACGGATAAGCAGGCACCTCGATCACCGATGACAGAGGGTCTCTCCCTCCCCATTCCCCCACCTGATGCCATTGACAGGTCCATTGAGACACCCCTCAGATCCTTGATCTACTCTCTGCTCTGGTTAGCCAGGACAGTCAGACCCGACATATCAAGGTATGGTTTGCTGGAGGTCAACATTAGCATAAAAATTTGCAGATCTAGATCTCGAGCAGGGAAGATATCTTCCTGGGATTGGCCGGCCCGGGGCCGTGTCACGGAGGCCCGGGCCGAAGGCGGGCCGAAGGAAAAGTTGCGGATGGGCCGAGTCGCATTGAGGGGAAATCGATAAATTTCCAAAATTTTATCGATATTTGACAAATTGTCATACTTAAAATTAAAATTTTGCGCATGCGGCGGGCAATTTTGGGTTCGGGCCGAGACGGGCCGAAATGTGGCCGAAGTAAATTCCCAATGCGGGCCGAGTCACCTCCGCGGAAGATATCTACCCTGATCTCGAGATATATATACGTGTTTTTAGTTGGTGCTTAAGTATGGTTAAGTATGGGAGATTGCGGAACGGTATCGACCATAACTTCGGCATGCCTTAACCACTTGACTCCCCGAAGTGCATGATATGTTTAGATAGGTTCGGCCAACCTATTTATCAAATAAAAATATTTGAAAATTTTTATGCTAATGTTGACCTCCAGTAAACCATACCTTGATATACTACCACGTTGCTGAAATCTGTATAGGCAGCCCTGACTGGGAGTCCCGGTCAGGCCCCTATGACAGACTCCTAGGCCAACACTGGACTGCTGACTGATCTATAGGTTCGTGCTGTGACACACACTGTGTCACAGGTAGACTCCGAAACCGTCCGAGACCGTTCCGGGTATATCTAGCTTAGGATTTATTTATCTTGAGAGTTTATCCACAGAGTTCGGGAGTTTCTGATATCTAGTGAACTAGGATATTCCAGTAGGTTAGTTATGGGCCCACCACGCTTCCACTGCGAGTTCGGGAGTTTCTGATATCTAGTGAACTAGGATATTCCAGTACACGTCACGTATCTGGCTCAGTTCTGCCACCAGCCCACAGTTGAGGCCCTCACCGCTGCCAAGCGGATCCTTCACTATGCCTATTCCACCAGAGACTACACACTTGCTATGGCTATTGATTCTACAACACCCCAGCTCACAGTGTTCTGTGACTCAGACCATGCTGGAGACACTGCCACACGGAACTCAGTTTCCGGCTATTGTCTCTACTTTCACGGTATGCTCATTGACTGGTGGTCAAAGAAGCAGAAATCATGCACTGCCCTTCACTCTACAGAGGCAGAGTATGTTGCCATGCCAGAAGCCTGCACCTCCGCCCTGGCCATCTACAACACACTGACAGAGTTCTTCCCCTCAGCTGAGCCCATCACCATCAATGTAGATAACTCAGCAGTTCAGACTTTGGTCACTCAGCGGGCACTCTCTACTAAGCTCAAACACATTGCGGTTCGGTTCCACGCGGTTAGGAACTGGTGTCAGGGGCCCCTCAGGAAGTTTATCCCGGTCTGGATTCCGACCGATGACAATCAGGCTGACATTTTCACTAAAGCCCTCCTACCACAAAACACGGGGTTCCCATTATCGACAAGTTCACTGCCCGCCTCTTGGATATTAAGGACCGGGGTGTTAAGCTGAAGGAGAGACTACAAGCAGCTGCAGCACAGAAGCTACATGCCCAGCAGCAGCAACAACAACAACAACAACGACAGGACGAGATTGTCTTAGCATCACTGCAACGGCAGAACTTGACAGGGTGACCCGAGGCGAGGGAAGGTGGGCCTCTGCGAGCATGTCTATTTCTAAAGACCCGGAGGCACCAGTAGGACCAGTTCTTGCCAATACAAATGCCTGTATCTCTGCTTGCTCCGTCTCCGAGTATATTGATATTGCTTGTTTTTCATTATCATGTCACTGCCACCCACATCCACAGAATGTGGTGGTGTCACGGGGGACTAGATATCCAGTACTGCCCCCTGTATGACATTCCTCGATGCATGTGACAGATGACTGCATTATTCGGCTCGAGACCGCGAGCCACAGCGATAGAGACCGCGAGCCACGTGTTAGAGTACTCGAGCATTACCGTAGCCGTACTCGTACAGCCTTGCAAAGCGCACGTAGCATAAGCTACTTAGACTCTCTTACTCTCATATGTTATATCTTTTACAGTCACATATATCACGGTTCCAGCCTCACATTTTTGCTTACAGCCATAGTTATAAAACACTGATATACAGAATATTTTACCCTGTATGTGTTTCAAACTATCTATTGATA
Organism: Cymbomonas tetramitiformis; assembly: GCA_001247695.2. Taxonomy (NCBI): domain Eukaryota; kingdom Viridiplantae; phylum Chlorophyta; class Pyramimonadophyceae; order Pyramimonadales; family Pyramimonadaceae; genus Cymbomonas; species Cymbomonas tetramitiformis. Next base: position 32,570 of record LGRX02032676.1, on the reverse strand, counting down.
TGACATGACAATGACATGACAATGACATGACAATGACATGACACGACACGATACGACACGACATGACATGACATGACATGACATGACATGACATGACAGTGACAATACATGACATGACAGTGACGATACATGCCATGCCATGCCATGCCATGCCATGTCATGACATGACATGACATACGGTGTCTTAGGTCCAATTTTAAGACTCACATTTGCATTAGATGCTGGAATAGTCACACTGACTGCTTTTGTGACTCTTCCCGTAGTAGTGTTTATGACTGTCACCCGAACCAGCACCCGCCCCTAACTGTTTATGCATATATAACGGGCTAACTTATCAACTTTAATATATTCTGAGAAAACTAACATTGAGTGAATATATCCCGGGTCTTAGGGGTATATCCAACAGGTTTGGACCCACGCACTCTTTATTTAGACACTGCGAATTTTAGCCACGTCTGGCGACGAACACACTATTCGATGAAAATTACATTATCATATGTCATTTTTGGATTTATATATATTTCATAAAAAATCAGGGTTTAGTGATATTTATGCGCGAAATAGGGATACATAAAGGCAACAAGCTAGAAAAGTGCAGTATGCGTACAATGAAAACACCGAAATATGCATACATGTATCATTCTTTATTCAAATGTTTACGAGCAGAGTACTTTTCACCCTAAACCGTCGAGGCATGACTGATACTATCAGTCAGGGCGGTCGACAAATCCTGCTAATTTATTCAGCATTCTCTTCGGTCTCTTCTCCTACTTCTTCGTCCTCCGACGACTCAACAGTGGCTGCTTCCTTCCCCTTCGTCGTCGGTTCACTCTTCTTTTTTGGCTTCGTCTCGGCATCCTGATCGGGCTCGGCGTTGAAATTGGTCAGCCGTTGCTGCGCAGAGCTGAGCATGTACTGGTCGTGGTCGAAGCCGATCGCGTTCATACCACACCTCATGGCGGCCATGGACGTCGAGCCGACGCCGCAGCAAGCGTCGAGAATCCAGTTGAGTGGATGGCCGTTCTCATCCACCTTGCCCGGATTGTCACCGAGCATGTGGCACTGGATCAGCTCCATCAACAGTGCTAGGGGTTTCTGATGGTTATTCACGACTTTGCCGTCGCGTTTGTACATCTGGTGCACAACCGGGAAGCCGCGCAAAAGTGACGCGCGGCTCAGACGTTCACCTTCCCCAAAATCAAAGTTGAACATCCACTCCGGCTTTTTAGAAGACTCCCCCGCGGCATCGCTCTTTACATGGTACCCCAGGACGCCACATTCAACGTCATTGTAGCGTACGGACTTGTTGGGGTTCATGTGCACGTTCTGCTTGTGCCAGAAGAACCGCTCCGCGCGGCCGGAGCAGTAATTGTCAATCACCTCCAGGAAATCGTTTTGTTGGACGAAACCGCAAAAGATAGCGACTGACCATGCCGGGGCGGTGGTCTTGGCGTTGAAAGACTCCAGGAGCGTTTGCACCTCCTCCTTGGTCATCGCGTCGGGAGTCTTCTCCTTGTCAAGGGCGTAATTGCAGTCGATGACCGCCCCCGTGAAGGGCAGTCTCGGGATGTCCTTCAAATCGTCCATCCTGCCCTTGACGATCTTCCAACGAGGGAACATCGTCACGTCCGTCTGATGTGTGGGCTCGTCGTCCTCCAGGCCCGCCTCTCCTGCAACCTTAGTAGGCTGCGGCCCGTCGGTCCGCGCCTCCCGATAGAGTTTGATGTCGACTTTCACCTCGATCTGTTGCAAGCCTAGGATGTGAGCCGCGCTTGGCGCCTGCGCTTCTTTGAGATTTGCCCGCGCGTTCTCGACGTAATTGAAGATCGCTAGCGGAACTTCCCCAGACCCCCCGGCGCGCTCCCCCCTTCGCGGACTGTAAGCAGCCGATCAACGACTCGATTTTCTCTTAAGGTGTCCAGCACCGTGTGCGGAAGCACCTCGTCTCGCTCTGCCACCATAGCCTCCCATCCAGTGTCCCATTGGCGCGAAGACCTCTGGTCCTCCCAGGCGGTCCTGAAAGATCTGGTTGGCGAGCCCGAGCACGATCCCACCGCCAGCACGCCCTGAAACTCCCCAGGGGCCACAGCGGCTACCCAAGCAGCCACCACGAGTAACAGCAAAAGTTTTAAAATTCTGCTGGTCCCCACTGGTTTGACTGGAGGGTGAAGGGTCAGTATGCAAGTCAGCATCCTCCACCCCCCTTGCATACGGCCCAGGCCTCCTCCCGCAGACACGTAGACCACCAGCGCCAAGACTGATGCCACATAGAGGCAGTGCGCCACCTGGTAGCAAGCGGCTGTGAACCGCAGGCGCTGCAGCCGGGCGGCAAAACGCGGCTTCTGCATGCGCCGAGGGACAGCTGCCAGCGTGGCCGGACCCGCTGCCGAGATTCGCTGGGCGATTGCCAGCGCACGGCCCATTCGAGCCCCAAGCGTAGTGAACGCGCCTCTATCACAAACCACGCAGGAGCCTGGCAACCCATGGTTCATAACGTGGGCGCCAACTACCAAGATGCACCCCAGAGTACCGACCATGTGCGTGAAGTGCACGGCGAGCATGGCGAGCCCAAACCGTAGCAATGGCACGTACCACAGCCCGCGCTGGACATGGTGGAGCCCGGTTACCTCAAAGGCCCCCACGACCAGCAGCAGCAGGTGCCTAGCCAGCTCCAACAGCACATGCAGATGCGCCCGATGATGCGCCCATGGCTCGTCGAGCGGCGCGGTATGTATGGCCCACAATGCGCGCGCCATGGCTCTGCGGGGCACCCCAGTGCGGCATGCCCAGACGGCGACGACCTCACCAAGGCACCTGGATATCTCCATGGCCATCCACGCTACCATTACTGCAAAGTGAGGCAGCTGCGGCCATTGCAATCGCACGAACACCCCCACGAGCAGGAAGCACACCTGAGTGCGCTTCGCCCACCGTCCATCGGCGGGCTGTGTGCCCGGCTGTGCGCCGGGGCTGCTTCTCAGTGACGGGCGCGCCGGGCTGCAGCCGGCCCGGTGCCCCCTTGAAAAGGCCCCAGTGCGCTCTCCCTTCTTCTCTCCTCCCAACGTTCATCATAACTTAGGCGCTCATAGGAAGAACGCGGCGCGCTGCTGCCTGCATGTCGACTGCGAGCTGCGCCATGATGCTGGGCCTCCCTCCTGGGGCTCGGAGATCTCCTCCTGCGCTGGCCAGCTCGTGGCGAGCGCTGCTGCACGGGCCTCGCGGTCAGACTCCGCGGGCTTGTCGCAAGATGGCCTTCACGTCGGGTGTCGGTGCGCGCAACGCGGCCACTGGATCGCTCTGGGCTGCTGGGCGCTGTGGAGCCCCGGATTGGCGATGGCACGAGCGAAGTGGCCTCCTGCTCCGGTGCAGCCGGAGGTATAGCTTCAGTCCGCTGTGTGCAGACTGAATGCGTCGGGGACCTTAGAATGTCGTGGACTGACTGGTGCTCGGGCCGCTGTGCCATGTTGCACTCTAAGCCCCTGGACCGTGTCCCGCTGAGAGCTTGGCCAGAGCAGTGCTCCCGCGTAGGCGCAGCTCGTGCACCACCACGACCATCAAGCCCAGGGCAGTCTGACCCAAGCGTGCTCATCCTCGCAGTCGCGCGAGCAGTGCGAGGTCGCTCTTCATATTCTCTGATGATCTCCTCCGATGATCTGATGATCTCCTGGCGCGCCCTTATCGACTCTGAGAGAGCCGCCATGGTGACGTTGTTCGCTGCGACCTCGGCGCGCCCTCGCGCCAAATCAGCAGCCAATCCAACAAATCTCTCACTGATGACCTCCACGTCCTCATCAGAACTCTCCGTCTGCGGCGACGGCGTTCTTGTGCGACACGTGTGGGTGCCCGCACCCGCAGCAGCTGCGAGGTCGGGCGAGTGTCCCGAGACGCTGCCATCTTCCTCCTCACTTCCTGCATGGGAATCATCATCCCCCACGATTGGGTCCAAGCACCGCATGAAGTCGTTGCGCAGGTGCTCGTGTACCTCTGCTCGATGTGCTTCAGCCAGCAACGTAGGGCCTACCAGGGATGTGAACGCTGACAATGGCTCCCGATGCATCACGGCCACCTTGTTCCAGGTCTCCCAGCTACAGCAGTCGAACTTACGTGTCCCAGAGGAAAGGTACTCCAAGGTGAACACCATCTCGTCGGGTCCCCGCTCACGGTAATAGCGATGATCCTCAAAGAGGTAGTAAACGGCCTTGGACTGGGCGTTGGCTCGGGTCTTGAACACACGTAGAGTGCCTTGCTGTGACCATTGTTCAGATGGCTCCTGGCTATCTCCACGAGTTGTGTGCGATGGACAAGGTGCTCCATGTGCTTCTGTATGGTGCCCAGGAGTCCTCCCGTGCAGCCTTTCGACTGCCCGCCCAGAGGCAAAAACTCTCCCCGTTGCCCCACCCCTGCGGAGGAGGAGTACCTGTGTAGTGTCTTGTTGCTGAGTTGCTGCGTGTGCACTCCCTTCCCTCGCTGTGCATAGGGCTTCCCAAGCTGGAACTCGATCTTGCCCTTGAAACAACGGTATTGGATGAGGAAGACTGTCTGTCCGTGCAACGCCGCGAACTCTGAGATCCCCTCCGGATTCAGCCAGTCGGCTTCTCCAGCGGTGTTCTCGCTGCGGGTGGGTGACTCTGGCTCGTAAGTGCCCTGGAACACCGACGTGTGATATTCTAGCTTCGCAGGGTCGAAGGCTCCATTGGGCCAGGTTTGATGCTTCAGGCGAAGCGGAGCTGAGGATGGCGGCGGCGTGGAGCCAGATGGTCCTGCCTCATCTCCTCTGACCATCTTCTGTGTCCTGAGAGTCTTGTGTGTGCGTACCGGAGGGTTCCTCCTGGCCCCATAGGTGTTCAGCGCGTCACGTGCTTGTTCCTCCGTCTTGCATGCACCAAGCATTACTCTGGCGTTGTCCCCCAAGTGTAGGTACTCCACGGCGGCGGCGTTCGTGCTGAACACCTCACCATCGCCTCCTTCCCCATCGGTCACTGGGTAGAACTTCCCCACCTTGTCAGCTGCGTCTGACAGCGTGAGCTGCGGGACAACCTTTACGCCCAGGTTCTCCACACCAGCCACCTCCTTATCATACTTAACCTTCAGACGAGCTCGAAGGTCAGTGATGTCCACTCGCTGCACGTACTTCAGGTGCTGGTATTGCCAACGCTGATCCTTCTCGTAGTAAAAGGCCAGCTGGAACTCGCCAGTCACCTTCCCCATGGGGCTCACGTTGGCGGCACCCTCCATGGTGTGACGTACCATGCGCTCCATGAGATCCCACTGGGCGCGAGTGTGCTCGCTGAGCACGCAGAACTGACGTGCCACCTTGTCCCACATGAGCTTGCCCGTCACGACCCCTGGGTAAATCTGGTGGGTGTTGAGGGCCTCCTGAACACTCGCCATTGTGTACCTCCCAGCTTCCCAATGGGCACCACAGTCAGGAAGCGGGACCTGGTCGTTGTCCTTCCTGTGACTCGCCCTCGTGGTCCAGGCTTCTGAGGGTATCTTCGTCTCCTTGTCAACCTTCTGATCCACCAACGTGAAGTCGGGCCACAGTAACTCCGTCTCCAAGATGGTCTTCCATTCTCCACAACGCGAGAACTTGACCTGCACAAATCCTGCGTCCACTCCGCTTCCATTGCCCTCTTCGCAGAGTGTGCACAAGCGAGCATAGCCCGTGCGGTCGATGTACAGGCGCTGCTGAGACCAGCTGCTCTCCTTGTCTTGATAATCCCATGGGTTCACTGCCATGCCCACCCATGGCTGTACACTGGCCAGCTTGTAGTCAGCTTCGCTCTCGGCCTCTTGCTCCTGCGTAAGGTCTGGATAGCGAGGATCTGTCTGAGTCGTGGCCAGGCTGGCTGGCATGACGGACTCCGTCTCGGCTGGCTCTTCAACACTGGACCACTCGCTTCTGGTCGCCACGTTGGCTTCCCGCTGGCTGCGTGATGTCGCTTGTAGCAGGCCCAACATCTGGCCCGTTATGGACGTACCGGGCACCGGTGGTTCGAACGTTGAGCTCTCGGCGTGCAAGTTGACCCGCCCAGTGAGTTCGACTCGCATCAGTGAGCTGGGTTTCAAGGAGCCCGCCTCCACCATGGACTGGCAACGCGCATCGAGCCTCTCCCTCTCCTCCGAGTTGAACCTTCTCAGTCTCATCTCCTCTAGCCATGATGCCAGGAGGTCCACCAGCTCGGGGTGGTTTCGTGAGAATGCACAAGGTGCAGGTGCACACCTTTCTCCTGAGAGGGCCAGACGGTCCTCTCCCCTTGTGTCTGGAAACACCGCCTCACGTGGAGGTAGAGCGCAGCCTTCAAAGGCGGGGGCAAGAGTGCGCGCTAGCGTAGCACCGTCGTCGAAGATCTCAGTCGCCAGGCACACCCTGGGGTCTTCGTTCCGCTTGCTCCTCGCATCAACGGGCGGCGTCAACTCGATCAACGGCAGCGTGACCTTCTCCCTCATGCCCAGTGACACCGCGGCCTCAGAGGTGGCGATGCCTCGGTAGAGGTCGATGGTCAGCTTGAGTGCGTTCTTCAGGGGTCCCGTGCCCACCAAGAAATCCCACGTGGTGTCGTTGGTGTATGTGACAAATGCATGGAGCCGATGCAGAGTCATGTATGGTGTGCCCGCGGCGAGGACCACATCCACGTAGCAGTACTTGGTGAATTCTGCAGGGCTGCCGTCACATCTGGCCACTCTGGCCCCCGTCTCCGCATCGAAGATGGTCGAGCCAAGCCTGTTGACTGTTCTGATGGGGATGATGTTGCAATTGGCTCCAGTGTCCAGAAGTAGCGCTTTGTACAACATGAGCAGACCCCCAGAGGCCACCAGAGCCATCCCTTGTGACAAAGACTCGTTCAGAAGCTTGCACACAGGCTGGACCTGCGCCATGGCGGTGAGCTGCTCTTCCGTAAGGCCACTGAGCATCTTCTTCTTCAACAGCTCGTATGCTTTGGCCTCCATGGTCCCTGCGTGTAGCTCGCCCCTCTCGCTGAAGTCCTTCACCCCGAAGCTCTCCTGGACAGTGGCCGCTGCAGCAGTTACGTGCACCGTGGTTCTCCCCTTCCTGGGCTGCTCCACCGCGTCCTCCGGCATCTCGTCCAGGGGAATCTCCTCCTCGTCGCTGTCGTCGCCCGACTCCATGCCTGGGCAATCGTCATCCTCGTCGCTGTCGTCATCATAGTCTCTGCCGATGCCCTGGCAGTCTGCTGCTAAGGCTGTTGGCATGGGGAGCTGATCGGTCTCAGCTAGCTCCACCAGGGTTTCCACACCCCTGGGAGCTGTTATACGACCCTCTGCCACGAGTCCAGCAGCTAGTTTACGGAAAGCCGCTCCTAGACTCTTGATCACGGAAGCCATGAGCTGTACCTTCCTCTGCATCTCGTCCGCCGCAGGCGCCATGGGCACCTGTGCGTCGGCCTCGTACTCTTCAGGTGTCTTCACTGGGAAGCCCCTCATGCGTTGAGTGCTGCCCAAGGCTACCGCTGGGGCTGCTGTGAGCTCGGACTCTGCACCCTTGCACAGTGTCTCGGGGAGTGCCCCCAAACCCAAGGTGTCGAGTGCGCTCGAGAGTGCCTCTTCACCCATCTCCTCGGCCATTGCTGAGAGTAAGTCGGTTGGAGAGCCAGATGGCGCTCCTGCTCCTGCGCTGCCACGGTGGTGCACATGTGTATCGGCGATGTACGTCTCCCTCTCCGCGACGCGCGCTGCGACTGGCTCCTCGTCGGAGCCCTCATCCTCGGACAGTACCTGCGATTTCACACTGCCCGCACGACTGGCAGTCTTCCGGGCAGCCACCATGCCCTGGTACTCAGCCTTCAACGCTTCAGGGTTGCCAGTGTTGCCCTTCTGCTTGCCCTCTGGTGTCTGCTTGGCTCGGTACTTGTCTTTCTCGTCGTTGGACAGCTGCTGCCAGTCCGTCACCAGGATGCCCCAGTCGGAGCTCTTGAAGCGGTTCTTCAAGTTGTACATGCGCAGGGCGGCATTCTCCGCGTCCCACCACTTGCTGGAACCAAGTCTGCTCTCGTGGAACCCGGCAGGCATCTTGACGTGTTTGTAGCCGCTCCTGCACTGCTCAGGATCGGACTCATGCCAGCCCCCTCCGAAGCAGCGTAAGCACTTGGGCTTGTCGTTCGCACGAGTGCCCTCCGCTGGCGGCGGCGTCTTCTCACGCCACCAGCTGAGAGTTTGCGAATTCTCGCCAGCCAGACATGCAGGGATGATATCCCACAGATACTCAAAGTCAGGAGGTGTCTCTCTCAGGGTCTTGATCTGCGCATCGGTGAGCGTGCCAGCCCCGGACCTGAGCCTCCTTCTGACGCACGTTGGCGTTGTGCTGCCGCACAAAATTCTCGCACATGTCGGCGAACTCCCTCAGAAACTTGGGACGGTCTTCCTCCTTGGTGCCCGTGTAGATGGGCAGCGTGTCAAGGTTGATGCGCGCGGAGTCAGTGTACTCCATTTCCTCCTCGAATATCACCAACGGCTCTTGGGCTTGAACCTGAGGTTGCACTGGTGCTTGGACTTGGACCTGAGGTTGCACTGGTGCTTGGACCTCAGGCTGGCCTCTGGCAGCCCCTTCCTCTTCTTCCAGCTCTGTGAAGTGCTGGCTCACCCGTATCGCTCTCTGGGTACGCCTCTCTGCCCTTTGCTGTCTCTGACGGTCAGTACTGGATTCCGTTGCTATTTTCCCGGTGGAGACGAGATGCTGGTGTGAAGGCTCTTTTCACTCGCAACACACTATTCGATGAAAATGATATTCTCATGTGAAAATGATATTGCCTTATTTACATCATGATAGGCTTAAAAAGCCGCATTTTAACAGTCAAGAACATGCAAGTGCAGGTTGTGCATTAGATTTAATGGTTTTTATGGTACAAAATTGAGGTCAAATGCACTTTTTCGAAATCTAGGAGGAGTGAAAACACACAGAACTTTTGACTCAGAATCTATATACACGTTATACACATATTATTTACATGTTTTTTTTTCGTCTTGCTTTACGCGTCCACTTCAGGTGCTACCGCTACCGCTACGCAATTATCAAAAGCTTCGTCTTCATCGGAATCATCCGATTCATTCAAGTCACCTAGGTCCTTGCGCGTGCGTTTGGATTGTTGTGCAAGCAAAGCGACGACTATCTGCGCGTATTGCTCGTTCGGTATACTCCGTTCGGGGTCATTCGCATCCACATTCCATGCCAGCACTATTTCATTCTTATCGAAAGTCTCGGTAGACGGTCGGTGCCCCGGTGGCGCTGCGAAAGCTCCTGGGTGACTCGCAAGCTGCTTGCCGAGGTGCTTCTTCTTGGTGTCGGTGTGCTTTTTGGGTTGGAAATAGCGATATAGCAGCTGTTGAGTTGACGGATAGCGCGCCTCCACCTTCACCAAGTACAACGGATCCGACCATTCGCTTCGCTTCAGTTGTACGCGGAACGCGAACTTGTCGTTTTCAGATTCCACCGCGAGAGCCACTGCAAAGCTGCCGACTGTCATCTGGCCGTAGGTGACCTCCCACTGGGCGTTGTCCACGTACTGCTCTGCTCGCTTTTGGGCTCGACCTTGGTGTTTCCGTTTACCGTTGTACACTTCTATCGGCGCTCGATCAATTCGGCGTTGGATGCGCACCGGTATAGCGGGGACGGCGGCAGCCTCGGCAGCTTCTATCGCCAACGCGGGCGCCTCTATCAGTCGAACCAAGGTGGTATTGCGCTCGATGGCGATTTTCTCGGGATGCTGGAAGGGTATCGCGGGCGCTTGACATTCTCCACCAGCAGTTAGGTGGCGCTGTTTCTCGATGACATCCTCGCGCCAAAACTTTTCGTGCACCTCCGTGAGCTTTGTGCCCAAAATGTCCTTCAACGCCTGTAAGGTATGCTCAAGCTTTTCGATGCCTTCTTCGGTAAAAGGAATCGGCTTGATGTATCCAGGCCCCGTGACAGGGGGTGTAGAAACAAGCTTTGGCAATGGAGTCTCGGGTAACCATTTGGGTGAAATGGAATACTGTTTGTACTGCATGCCCACTTCGCCGTGCTCGTTCTTCTTGAACTTGAAAGCCTGCTGTGCCAAAATATTGTGGCAATCGAAGACGTGACCATCAAACCAAGAGCTGAAGTCGAAGATCTTCTCGGTGTGCTCGCACGTTACACCATCCGTAAAGCATTCTTGTGCGACCTCTATCATCTCGTCGAGCGTCCAAGCTTGCTTGCGTCGTAGACGCACGGAGAAGCGTGAAAACATCTGGTCAATGTTCTCGTGCGTATGTCCCACCAACAGAAAGTTGAGTTTCACCTTGCGAAAGACGTCCGTGTGCACCAGCCAAGCTGCGTATGCCAACATCAACTTGCTCTTGTTGGTGCTCACATTGTCAAGCTGTACATACAATACTTCCGGCATCGGGTATGAATTTTCCCCGTCCCCGTTGCGTCGATGCTCTTGAATGCGGAGGATATCCCGGTGCAAAACGTTGACAAGGAAGTTCGCATCGTCCTTGAAGTTGGCGTAGTTGAAATCCATAAAGCGGCCCACGTTCTCGATCATGCTCCCCATGTTGTGCACGTCAAGGAAGTCCTTAGAGTCCAGATGTTTAGGGATACGTCGAAAGTGTGGCAGTCGGGTGGTCCACTGCGTCATGCCATCGATGATCACCGAGGCATACTTATGCCAAGTTTTGTTCATGGTAATGCTCTTGGTCATATTCGCTTTACGACCATGTTTGTAGAACTTCTGGCGCTCCGCTCGTGCGATTGCATGATGTTTGTTGAGAGGCCCGTTGTATTGCGCTGTGCAAGATACACAAATTTGGGTCAGTGAACAAATTACATAAGCATATAAACACATCACAAAGCTATTCATGAATATTCACCTTTTTGAGATTTGGTTAAGCCTTCCTTCAATAACTTGAAGGACGCGCAAACATCGCACTGAGAAAATCGGTTCGTCGATGGAATCTTGAGCCACTTCCTGCAATCTTCGTCAAATATTTTGTAGAAGTAACTGAGAGAGCATTTTTTCCTCTCCTCATTCTCTTGCAAGCCCTCGTTGTACTCGTCCCACAGCTCTTCGATGGTCAATCCATCCGAAAGATGAATCGGTTCTTTGTCAGGTTGGTGTTGTCCGTATTCGTCGGCGTATTTCTTGAGCCAGGCGACGACCGACTCGCGTTTCAGAGAAATCTTGCGGTTGTCCTCCTCGTACGTCAATCCATGAACAAACGTGTGTCGGCCCTCGAGCACGCGTGTCCGACAGTCGTGAAGATACCCGTAGCTGATGCCGTAAGCCATATAGTAGAACTTAAAGCACACCTGTTACAAAAAAAAACCGTCACTCAAAAATTAATAACACATTATCTAGAAAATGCATAAGGGTTTTGGTAGGTCATGCCAATTTAAGACGCTTGGGAGACACCCCCAACACTGCACGTCTGCAGGCGGGACGGCCGTCGCATGCTCGTCAGCACTCTCCAAACCACGCCTTAAATCTGCGCAACCTAGACCCTCAGTGGGAATCGAACCCACGAGTGCGAGGTTCATAGCCTAGCGCCGTACCAACTCGACCAACGCGTCGCGAATGTACTTTAAGAAATTTATTTAGAAATTTATGATACAATATTCCACATTCCTGTGATGACATTACACAATCTATCACAAGGTCCAAGAAAAATTTCGCTTTGGCCAGAGGCCGTTCATTAGCTAATGAACGGTTCCCGCAGCCAAAGTGTCTAATTGTGAGTCGCGCTTTGGCCAGAGGCCGTTCATTAGCTAATGAACGGTTCCCGTAGCCAAAGTGTCTAATTGTGAGTCGCGCTTTGGCCAGAGGCCGTTCATTAGCTAATGAACGGTTCCCGCAGCCAAAGTGTCTAATTGTGAGTCGCGCTTTGGCCAGAGGCCGTTCATTAGCTAATGAACGGTTCCCGTAGCCAAAGTGTCTAATTGTGAGTCGCGCTTTGGCCAGAGGCCGTTCATTAGCTAATGAACGGTTCCCGTAGCCAAAGTGTCTAATTGTGAGTCGCGCTTTGGCCAGAGGCCGTTCATTAGCTAATGAACGGTTCCCGTAGCCAAAGTGTCTAATTGTGAGTCGCGCTTTGGCCAGAGGCCGTTCATTAGCTAATGAACGGTTCCCGCAGCCAAAGTGTCTAATTGTGAGTCGCGCTTTGGCCAGAGGCCGTTCATTAGCTAATGAACGGTTCCCGCAGCCAAAGTGTCTAATTGTGAGTCGCGCTTTGGCCAGAGGCCGTTCATTAGCTAATGAACGGTTCCCGCAGCCAAAGTGTCTAATTGTGAGTCGCGCTTTGGCCAGAGGCCGTTCATTAGCTAATGAACGGTTCCCGCAGCCAAAGTGTCTAATTGTGAGTCGCGCTTTGGCCAGAGGCCGTTCATTAGCTAATGAACGGTTCCCGCAGCCAAAGTGTCTAATTGTGAGTCGCGCTTTGGCCAGAGGCCGTTCATTAGCTAATGAACGAGTTCAAAAAAAAACATACCTGCTTCTTGCCCAAAAAGTATTTGAAGTCGAACTTGTCCTCAGATCGAAAGCTGTTTTTTAGCAAGTCTTTGATGAAGTATTCCTTTCTATCTTTTTGCGACATACTGAAAATATTTTCGCGAAAAGACTGAATATCTGCGGATGAGAAAGATAGACAGCAGTGCGACTTGCAATTGCACTTAATTGTTTCTGCCATTGATATACTGTCAGCCTGCAAACGTCGCTGCTTAATACTAATTACGCCCGTATATTGTTTCTTGCGTATGTCGGATTCGTACGGTTTGCGCACGACAATCTGCTTGTTTACTTCACCATTTAAACAAACAAGAGGGTCTTCATTCCTCAAGTCCAAACTTGTCTCTGAAAATTCTGTATCAAGTCTGCTTTTTATCTCTTGTAAGTCAATTTCGCGCAAAGCGCGTGACCCGGAAACGCGTGAAGAATTAGAGCTAACTTCCGATCTACACGTCAAAGGCGCGTTCCAAAGAACCAATTGCGTATTCGCGCTTGGGGCTGTGCTTGGAATTGGCTCATGATTGAAAAAGTCAGCCCCTATTTCCATGGAATCTTCAATAACTATTCCCGGGCACGGTTTGCAGATAATCTCGCAACCTTCATCGAAAGGAATAGAAAACATATTTTCGTCAAAATTAGCCGTCATTAGCTTATGAAGCCGTTTTTTACGTTCTAAAAATGATATAGACTTGCGAGTCAACCAAGAATTTCTATCTTACTGAATCGATCGATCCTCGATTTCAGCGCAAATGACACCAGGATATCTTAAAATCATATCCTTGATCTGAACAGACCGAATCAAAAAGCGACAGCGCATGTCATTTTTGATTAAAATTGACATCGATATTCGACATGTCATTTTTAGCCGCCAGAAATGACTTTTATTATTGTGCTAAAGTTACATCACTTTTTCAAAGTTCATTCACACACACCCCTTTCACAGTTGACAGCCAATTTCTCTCATTTCGCAATGGCGACACTCGAAACATTTCAAGCACTGAGGGCTCAACATATTTTCCAGCTCTATCTTGGTAACAAGTGGAGCATTGTTAGAACCCTTGAAGCCGACGATCCTTCGGACAGTCTGCAATTACTGATTCACTCTGAGGACCCTTCCGAGGAAAATGAAGAAATAATTTTTAGTTTTCCTAAATTTACCTCTTCGACTGTAACCGGGGGTAGCCTCGTTCCTGAGAAACGCGTAGCGTACAGTATCATTGAGAACGAGACTCCAATTCTGTATTTCGTCGCGTACAGAAACAGAAAGCTTACTGTGATCGAATTAGACAGCGCAAACTTTGAGGAAGCCTTGAGCCTTCCAAAGCACACAAATCGGCTGTTGGCTTTTCAAAGTTTGAAAACTAGAGCAGCAGACGAAAATAAAAGCAAAGAATTCTATCTAGCGAGCTATGTAAACCAGGCGTGGAAAGCGTCGATTACAGCTCCTTTCTGGCAAAGCAGGAGACCAGCGGCAGTGATCGATGACCTCGGACTTGCTGGCGAGATACCATTTGTAGAGGCTTCGGTACGTCCCTTTCATGCCCTGCGCCTGGACCGGGGCGGAAAGCGTTCATTAGCTAATGAACGCTTTCGGCCTCGAAACGCGCGCCCTGAGCCTAAACTGGGGCGGAAAGCGTTCATTAGCTAATGAACGCTTTCGGCCCCGAAACGCGCGCCCTGAGCCCTGACCGGGGCGGAAAGCGTTCATTAGCTAATGAACGCTTTCGGCCTCGAACCGCGCGCCCTGAGCCCTGACCGGGGCGGAAAGCGTTCATTAGCTAATGAACGCTTTCGGCCCCGAAACGCGCGCCCTGCGCCTGGACCGGGGCGGAAAGTGTTCATTAGCTAATGAACGCTTTCGGCCCCGAAACGCGCGCCCTGCGCCTGGACCGGTGCGGAAAGCGTTCATTAGCTAATGAACGCCTTCCGCCTCGAACCGCGCGCCCTGAGCCCTGACCGGGGCGGAAGGCGTTCATTAGCTAATGAACGCCTTCCGCCTCGAACCGCGCGCCCTGAGCCCTGACCGGGGCGGAAGGCGTTCATTAGCTAATGAACGCCTTCCGCCTCGAACCGCGCGCCCTGAGCCCTGACCGGGGCGGAAGGCTTTCATTAGCTAATGAACAGTTTCGTCTTGTCCCAGGCTGCCAGGAGAACGGATGTGCAGCGTGCTGCCGAACGCGCCCTTCAAGGACCTAGTGGCTCCAGAGCTTTTACTGGAGCGGGCGCCAATGTGGATATGTCTCAAGTGGCCACCCCATCTGAGGCAAGGAAGGCAGCCGAGGTGGCTGCACATGGGTGGCACGCTAAGCTAACAGTGGAGCATGCAGCAAAGATGGATTTTGAGGAGAAAGCAAAGCTGTGCAGGCAAATCGAGATGGAGCACCGGTGGCCGAACCCGATGTCGACCGACGAGGCGGCTGAGCAAGGGAGTGTGTTTCGTCTCCCCATTGGATGCCTGTACCACGCGACGGGGTACGAGGCCTGCCGGGATCAAGAGAGGGGCTGGGTGAACGAGATCAAGAACAGCAGGAAGGAGAACCCGTGGGCCCCTTTCAATGCGGGTCTTGTTGCGATCGACGATGTCAAAACCCGTGCCGAATTCTCCATAAAAAAAGCTCTCGCGGGAAAATACAGAGGCAAGGTTTTTGGGCACCAGCACTGTTATCAAGCCACCGACGAGTGTCACGAGGAAATCCCGTTGGAGATAGCTTTCCAGTTCTTCGAGAGCAAGATCTGCATCGGTCTCACGCCTGACATGATTCGGTTCTTAGGCGAGATGCAGAACCAAATCGACCAGAAGACGAAAGGCAAAGACCACACTCAGTTCATGCAAGGGCTTCGTTCGACCCTTTTCGAAAAGAATGGGGTCGTGTACAAGGTTTACCGAGAAGCGTTGATCTCCGAGTTCGTCGCCGGTGTCCCCGAGGACACCGAAAAGGGTACCTCTTATCAACCTGGGTATTACGAGGTCGGAGGGCTGGTGGAAAAAATGGCGGAGTTCGAATCAGAGCATGGATTTGCAGTCCCGGATATCGAGAAATATCCCAAGGGATTCCAGTACATCGAGGATGTGGAGACGTCTGAGCGCGAGGGAGACCTTGAGACCCTCCCTGAGGCAGACGTGACGGTGAAGACGCTGGAGGATGACATCAACGCTCACCTCGATCGGGTCACAAGTTGGTACCCCGTAATGTCTCACTTGAACCAGTCGATGGAGACGCATGTGAAGGAAGTAGCGATGTCCAAGCATTCTGTGTTCGGCGGCGTGCAAATCAACCACTACTTCATGCACTGGACAATTGCCAATTTCCGGCCGCAGACGTGGGACCTCTGCGTTAAGATCATGGAGGCTTACAGAAGGTTTGACCTGAAGGGCATGAAAAACCCTTTGGCTTCGAAGACCAAAAAGCGCAAGGCCTCATCTTCGCCCGCTAAGGGACCCGCCAAGAAAGCTGGCAAAAAAGGCACCTCCAACCGACAGGTAAATTACTTTTTACTTTTGCTTCAAACAGTGTTTACCCCCCCAAAGCATCCTTTTCTATATTTTAAGACATTCTAAAATGTTTTTTTTACTTGCAGATGGAAGACGAGGTGCAACGAGGAGGCGGGGACCACGGAGCGGGCTCGTCTAAAGGGGCAGGCATTTTGGTGGAAGAAGCTCAGTTTCTCCACAATGCCAAATCCATGGGTATGACGTTCTGGATTAACTTGGGCGGCTTGGCGGGGGAGGCGGAGTTCGACAAGGTGGACACGTATCTGCGCCTGATTATTCAGAAGGAGTTGTCAGTAAAAGAGGGGGGCCTGATGATAAGCCAGTTCAAGAAGGAACGCATGGTGCAGAAGCACTTGGTGTCCGCGGCGGGATTGCAAACCTGGGACGCATTCAAGGCCGAGTTCACCCCCTACTGGAGCTCCCAAGAGAAAATCGAGTCGTTGATCGGCTGCTTACCTTCAACTCAGGGGGGAGCGCGCCGGGGGGGGTCTGGGGAAGTTCCGCACGCGATCTTGAATTACGTCGAGAACGCGCGGGCGAATCTCCAAGAAGCGCAGGCGCCACGCGCGGGGCACATCCTAGGCTTGCAACAGGTCGAGGTGAAAGTCGACATCAAACTCTATCGGGAGGCGCGGACCGAGGGGCCGGAGCTTAAGGTTCCAGGAGAGGCAGGCCTTGAGGAGGACGAGCCCACACATGAGACGAACGTGCCGATGTTCCCTCGTTGGAAGATCGTCAAGGGCAGCATGAGCGATATGAAGGACGTCCCGAGGCTGCCCTTCACGGGGACGATCATCGACTGCAATTACGCCCTTGACAAGGAGAAGACTCCCGACGCGATGACCAAGGAGGAGGTGCAACCGTTCCTGGAGTCTTTCAACGCCAAGACCACCGCCCCGGCATGGACTATCGCTATCTTTTGCGGTTTCGTCCAACAAAGCGATTTCCTGGAGGTGATTGACAATTACTGCTCCGGCCGCGCGGAGCGGTTCTTCTGGCACAAGCAGAACGTGAACATGAACCCCAACAGGACCGTGCGCTACAATGACGTTGAATGTGGCGTCCTGGGGTACCATGTAAAGAGCGATGCCCAGGGGGAGTCTACTAAAAAGCCGGAGTGGATGTTCAACTTTGATACTGGAGAAGGTGAACGTGTGAGCCGCGCGTCACTTTTGCGCGGCTTCCCGGTTGTGCACCAGATGTTCAAACGCGACAACAAAGCCGTGAATAACCATCAGAAACCCCAAGCTCTGTTGATGGAGCTGATCCAGTGCCACATGCTCGGTGACAATCCGGGCAAGATGGATGAGAACGGCCATCCACTCAACTGGATTCTCGACGCTTGCTGCGGCGTCGGCTCGACGTCCATGGCCGCCATGAGGTGTGGTATGAACGCGATCGGCTTCGACCACGACCAGTTCATGGTCAGCTCTGCGCAGCAACGGCTGATCAATTTCGACAACGAGCCCGATCAGGACGCCGAGACGAAGCCAAAACAGAAGAGCGAACCGACGGCGAAGGGCAAGGAAGCGGCCACTGCCGATTCTGAGGAAGAAGAGAATGATGCAGATGAGGAAGATGAGAATGATGAATAAAATAGTAGGATTTGTCGACCGCCCTGACTGATAGTATCAGTCATGCCTCGACGGTATAGGGTGAAAAGTACTCTACTCGTAAACATTTGAATAAAGAATGATACATGTATGCATATTTCGGTGTTTTCATTGTACGCATACTGCACTTTTCTACCGTGTTGCCTTTATGTATCCCTATTTCGCGCATAAATATCACTAAACCCTGATTTTTTTGAAATATATATAAATCCAAAAATGACATATGATAATATCATTTTCATCGAATAGTGTGTTCTCCACACTTCCAAGCTTACCAGTACGGATAAATCCGTCCCTGGCTTCACCTTTCAGTGCTTTGCTCTAAGTAGCAATCACTGCCAGGATAATCTCGTTCATAAATGGTGTGCATAGTTTCGTCTGTGACTTGACCCTGTCTTGCACTGCTTCTTCTAGATGTTCAGCATGGTTGCCTCAGCCCTCAGTGTGCCTGGTCAGTACAGTAACTCGGAAGAATGCCAGCATGGGTCAAGTTGTCGCAAAGAACGCTGTCGTGATGGTGGACACTGACAGCCCTGTTTCGCTCTACGCCTTCAGGCGTACCAGTACGGATGAATCCGTCCCTGGCTTTACCGTCTGGTGCTTCGCTCCAGCAGGATGTCACTCCCCGAAATAGCCCAGCATATAATTCTCAACGCTGCAACCATAGTGGACAATTGGCAACGGGTTCCGCTCTGATCGCTGTCGCTGTACTTTGCAAGACTGGTGAACTTCGAGTGCCACAACAGTCTGTTTCCCTCAACCTCTTCCAAGGCTTACCAGTACGGATAAATCCGTCCCTGGCATCACCATTCAGAAGTCTCGTTCTTCAGGACTGCTGTTGCACTCTCAGAATTACAGACGACATGTCTGTAATATGGCACATTTTTGTTTTGAAAAAGACTGTTAATTACAGTTCTGACACCATCGCACAAGAGCAAGTTCCACAAATGTATATCTTTACAAGCAGAAGAATGCTGTATCTCATAAATTATATCATAACACTGCTGTTTTCGCGGTCTAAGCGAGTCCTGGCTATTTTCGGAATCACTGTTACGAAGGCAAAACAAAAATGAGCGTCTGCCTCACCCTTCCACGCCGCCCTA
Source organism: Cymbomonas tetramitiformis (assembly GCA_001247695.2). NCBI lineage: Eukaryota > Viridiplantae > Chlorophyta > Pyramimonadophyceae > Pyramimonadales > Pyramimonadaceae > Cymbomonas > Cymbomonas tetramitiformis. The sequence goes on along the minus strand of LGRX02032676.1, from coordinate 13,879 downwards.
CTTATTCTCACTATCTCTGAACAAGTGTAACACCCGCTTATCTTTCCGTATCTCTTCACTGTCATAACTCCTCACGCGTACCGTACAGCGCGTGTCATATGTTCGTCACAGAGACTGCTACAGCAAGTGTCACAACCCGGCTGAGGTACACGATAAGCCGTGGTTTGTGACATGAAACTCAACTTTCTGTTGGTGGGACATACGCACGAGAACATTGACCAGATGTTTTCACGCTTCTCCGTGCGTCTACGACGCAAGCAAGCTTGGACGCTCGACGAGATGATAGAGGTCGCACAAGAATGCTTTACGGATGGTGTAACATGCGAGCACACCGAGAAGATCTTCGACTTCAGCTCTTGGTTTGATGGTCACGTCTTCGATTGCCACAATATTTTGGCACACTCAGCAGGCTTTCAAGTTCAAGAAGAACGAGCACGGCGAAGTGGGCATGCAGTACAAACAGTATTCCATTTCACCCAAATGGTTACCCGAGACTCCATTGCCAAAGCTTGTTTCTACACCCCCTGTCGCGGGGCCTGGATACATCAAGCCGATTCCTTTTACCGAAGAAGGCATCGAAAAGCTTGAGCATACCTTACAGGCGTTGAAGGACATTTTGGGCACAAAGCTCACGGAGGTGCACGAAAAGTTTTGGCGCGAGGATGTCATCGAGAAACAGCGCCACCTAACTGCTGGTGGAGAATGTCAAGCGCCCGCGATACCCTTCCAGCATCCCGAGAAAATCGCCATCGAGCGCAATGCCACCTTCGTTCGACTGATAGAGGCGCCCGCGTTGGCGATAGAAGCTGCCGGGGCTGCCGCCGTCCCCGCTATACCGGTGCGCATCCAACGCCGAATTGATCGAGCGCCGATAGAAGTGTACAACGGTAAACGGAAACACCAAGGTCGAGCCCAAAAGCGAGCAGAGCAGTACGTGGACAACGCCCAGTGGGAGGTCACCTACGGCCAGATGACAGTCGGCAGCTTTGCAGTGGCTCTCGCGGTGGAATCTGAAAACGACAAGTTCGCTTTCCGCGTACAACTGAGGCGAAGCGAATGGTCGGATCCGTTGTACTTGGTGAAGGTGGAGGCGCGCTATCCGTCAACTCAACAGCTGCTATATCGCTATTTCCAACCCAAAAAGCACACCGACACCAAGAAGAAGCACCTCGGCAAGCAGCTTGCGAGTCACCCAGGAGCTTTCGCAGCGCCACCGGGGCACCGACCGTCTACCGAGACTTTCGATAAGAATGAAATAGTGCTGGCATGGAATGTGGATGCGAATGACCCCGAACGGAGTATACCGAACGAGCAATACGCGCAGATAGTCGTCGCTTTGCTTGCACAACAATCCAAACGCACGCGCAAGGACCTAGGTGACTTGAATGAATCGGATGATTCCGATGAAGACGAAGCTTTTGATAATTGCGTAGCGGTAGCGGTAGCACCTGAAGTGGACGCGTAAAGCAAGACGAAAAAAAAACATGTAAATAATATGTGTATAACGTGTATATAGATTCCGAGTCAAAAGTTCTTTGTGCTTTCACTCCTCCTAGATTTCGAAAAAGTGCATTTGACCCCAATTTTGTACCATAAAAACCATTAAATCTAATGCACAACCTGCACTTGCATGTTCTTGACTGTTAAAATGCGGCTTTTTAATCCTATCATGAGGTAAATAAGGCAATATTATTTTCATCGAATAGTGTGTTGACGCTTGAGATGGAGTGAGGGGCTCCACTAGAGGCGCGGTGGAGCGGTATGGCCTAGCTGATGTCTGGTTGAATGGATTTACGGGAAGCGGCTTGTGCACGAGGCGGACTTCATTTTCCTCACTACGCGTTGGATGACGTTGGAAATTTTGGTCGGATCCGACACCACTTTCCTTGGCCGCGTCACTCTGCATCCACATGCACGTGGGGAGATATTTTACGCCACGGCTTTCCCTTGCTTTCTTCGACGACCGCATTTCGACTTTTGGCCGCCGCTCCTTCCGCACTTCGTACCATTTTCCCTCACTTCGTCTCTACAGTCTCTTTTACCATGGTTGCGACTAGATTGACCACGAGTATGGCGTCACGCCGACGTTCTCTAGCGACACTTTTCGACTCTGCTGCCGCCCGTAATTCAATGACACCGGCTACGCCGGCACCTGCTGGTGTTCCGGCTGCGAACTCCGCCCAGGCAATTTTTCTGGCGGGGGTTCGCTCATTGACCCGTGAGCGCTTCGACGAGAGCGTAGCGAAGCACGTCATCCGGAAGTGTTTCCGTGAGAAACATGAGAGATTCACCGGCACTGAGTCCAACGCGCAGGTGCTCCTGGCGAAGTTGGTGCCTGTCCTCCAGGAGGCATTCGAGGCACACGACGTTTTATTTGCACCGCTTTCCGACTCGGAGGACTCCACGTTGGCCGTCCGCTCCGAGGCCAACAAACTGCTATTTTCGACTCTCGAGCCCATCGTGTGTCCCGCCTCTCCGGCGGGGGGCTGGCTCGAGGCATCTGCAACACTGCACCCGATGGACGTCAAGCGGGTTTTGCTGGAATTCGCACGTCGTCTGCTGAACTCCGGTGCACCCTTTCAGGGAACATCGGACCTCCTTGGCGTCCGCTTCAAGGCCTACACCGATGCTGGATATGACATGGTGATTGTCATTTCGTCACCTGTCATAACCGTCGTCAGATTCGGTGTCCAATAGTGACCGACAACTCTCGTGTTATTTAGCTCGCCAGTCCGTATGTTTGTTCCCTTCTAATATCATAATATTCCGAGTATGTAGCCTTGCCTTACAGCGTTCCGACTTGCATTGACCCTCTGTCCGCTTGGTATATTATTACCCTCACGGTATAATATTCAGCAGGTTATGGTTCCACCTTATACGCTTGCGTTACGTCTTTGCAGGTTGGTTCGTTCGTGGTTCGTCTTTTGGGTTGCGTGGGATTTTTGCCGCTTTCGGCATCATTCTTTGGCCGAGGAAGTGCTCACTTGAGCCTGCTAGGACGTCGGATTGACCGCCCTGTACGACCAGTTGTTACCTCTTTTGGAGCACGCATTTTTCGCTACCTCTTTCTTTGGGTTTTACGTTATCATCTTTGCCGCAGCTCTCATTAGGCTGCGTTTTAGAGTAGAACTTCGTGGAGTGCTACCACACGTTAATTTCTGTTTCGCATAAGATCGCCTTTTATGTTTGCGTTGACGTTTCGTGCTTTGGAGAGAGCGTTACAACCGCTATAGGGAGCGCGTCCCTATGGTTCGTATTTTCGGCTTCGCTTGGCGACTCAGCCTTATGTTCTATATCGCATTATACGCGTGATGCCGTTTCTGTTCTTGTTCGCCTTATCAGATTAACGCGTTTTGAGCAACTTGGTATCCCTTTTACGTTGCTTGACGTGTTTTCTTCTAATCGCTATTGGAGGAATGGAGAATGTTGTGGCCTCGCTTTCTGTCGGGCAGTTCTCTCCGCTGGGACCTCTGGCGTTGGCGTTACGTTTTACTCGTGGACTTATGGACTTCTGGTTTTCTGGCCACGTTGTCACCCTATGGGTGGTGCTTTGGTGTCTTTTATTATCATATTGTAGATTGCCTTCGCCCTCGTCACGTTGTGGGCTTGAGATCCTGCGTCGGATTGGCATTCCTACGTGGTCGTTGCTGCTCCGCTTTGGGTGGTGCTTGTTCGGGGTGTTATATTTGTTTGGCGTGTAGTATCGTTGGCGGGAGTGGTACATGTTGGTCAGCCCTACACCACTTGTCACCAGCTAGCTCTCCACTAGTCCACACGACCTCGCGGACATCAGTTTTCCCCCTCCCGTACGATTGGCACCGTCCTGACACTGCAGTTCGCTGGTCTTTGGCATGATCGACCACTTCGTTGACGACTCGCCTATGGCACGGCGGGCATGACGTTGATTGGTTTCGTCTTTCTTCTATTCGACTCTACGTTTTCGGATCCCCTTTCGTTCGTTGCTTTCACAGTCGGTGGTGCTTAGTGTCTATTGGGCTCAAGGTGGGGTAACCCACCGTAAGAACGCCTTACGGTGGGTTAACCATAGCGTAGTTTGTTAACACCATAATGCACATCGAATGGTCTCAAATATGGTCGATCATATGTGATTTCACAACTAGACATTCATGTTTAGCTGGAAAAAGCCGAATGACATGTACTTGTGATCGGATATATCCGCGGTATTCATCCCAATATACCTCCGATGGCACGTTCGGTGCCGTGATCCCAAATGTACACAAACGTGGCCCGATTTCTACGTTTTATCCACGATGCCAATGTGCGCATGGGTGTATTTCGTGAAGTTTGATCTATTTTTACCACCTTGAGTCAATACTTTGCGAGAAACATGCATATATATCCCCGTATAGACAAAATATCGTCATTTTTGCCCTTAAGTATGGAAAAACATTGAAATTGCAAATGTTTTTTGTTTTCTTCTTCTTAAGTTACTTGTGTAGAGTGATATATTCGATATATCGAATGGCGCCAAGTATAAGAAACATTTGTTATGGGCCATAGTTCATGAAAATATTGTGATAGGTACATTTCGAATGTGATGGCATGTTCAAAATCTACCCAAAGATGCAATAATTGGGTAACCCACCGTAAGGATTTGAGGTGTTTTTTCGCTTGACCCCTTGGTATTAACACGCATATTAGACGCATCTATACAGTACAGTAAATACCCACCTATAAGAAAACAGGGCTGTGGGGGTAGCGGCTGGCTTCTTAATATCGAGGGGCTCCGTTTCACAGGTAGCGACGTTTAATTTCTAGATTTGGCACAGATTCTGCCTAATCGGATGGCTCCAAAAACACCGATTTTTTCTTAATCGCGGTGCGGATTTCGTATGTGAATCATCCAGCGTCCGATTTTCTTAAACAAATCTTCTACGATTTCACGATTCAGCAAAAAGTAGCGGTCGCTTTCTTAAGATGTTCAGGTGTTTTCACCCCGGGACAAAGCTTTCAAACGGACGAACCATGGACCCGACAGTCAAAAGTCAATTACGGCGTCTAAAACAAGCTGCTAGTGACGACATACTCACTGCGACAGATTTTAAGAATGCGAAGACGAAACTGCTTGGGAAGCAATCTGGTATATATGTATACAATTTCAGTGAGTCAGTTTGCGATGAGCTGAAGGAGTTAAGACATTTTTTGGAGGAAGAGATCCTTGACGCAACCGAGTATTCCGCACAAAAGCGCGCACTTCTGTCTTCAACTATATCTGGACCAGTAGAGGAAAGTGTTTCAGATGAAAAACATGAGAGCATGGACTGTTCGCCAGATGTCTTGGAGTTTGAGGGAGCAGATTTGGTGGCTGAGTTGGGGGTTACGAAAGCCGGGATCACTGAGCCTGCTCGTGTCTGTGGAACGTGGTATTTCAAATCTGAAATGAACTAATAATGCATCGTGAATTCGTGATTACCAGTTAATTTCCCATGTGCACATTATAACGTTTGATGCTATTGAAAATTGTTTATTACAAATGCCAAAAGGGGAGGGTGCTTACTAAGCCCCCCGCTTGTTAAGCGTTCGTTTATTCTTCGTTTATTACGGAAAATTAAACGAAATCCGATCCCTGGGTATTTTCGTAAATTTCACATGAATGCACTATGCCGACTTTCTTAAAATTAACAGAAATACACACTTGCATGTAGAAATCTAGCGTGTATTTTCTTAAATCGTGCCATAATTTTGCTCAAATCCTAGCGGCTAGGGACTTTCTAAATTCCGACACTTTCTTAAAATTTTCTGAAAAATCTAGCGGCTGGTTTCTTATAGGTGGGTTTTCTTATAGGTGGGTCTTTACTGTATGCAAAGTACTTTTTTCAAGTCCACGCACTAATATAAACCCCAAGGTGTGTCGAAAAGCATGGGTTTGCCCAAGTTGGCACAATATGCTAGCTCTAACATGCGGTTTTCGAATGTCTCTTACGGTGGGTAAACCCACCGTAAGGTGCGCCCAATAGCCATTAGCTAGCATTGCACCAGCAGCTTGCGGTAGAGATTCGTTCCGTCCTTTGGATTCTTACGTTGGTTCTTGAATGCTTCCGATCTTGTGGTTTGCTTATGTATCATGGCATGCGTTTAGCCACGAGCTCCGGCTCGTGCATCTTGCATCTCCGTCCCCTAGCTGACTAACAAAATAACTTATCTCTGACACATTTAGCTAGCCAGGGTGGTGTCGGTCACTCGTGTCTGTTCCACCTCATCTGAGGTGGTGTGTTGGATATGACATGGTGATTGTCATTTCGTCACTTGTCATAACCGTTGTCAGATTCGGTGTCCAGTAGTTACCGACAACTCTCGTGTTATTTAGCGCTCGCAAGCCCGTATGTCTGTTCCCTTCTAATATCATAATATTCCGAGTATGTAGCAGCGTTCCGACTTGCATTGACCCTCTGTCCGCTTGGTATATTATTACCCTCACGGTATAATATCCAGCAACCGACCCGTCGGAGTCCGTCACGGACTTCAACGCACTGCGAATTGCGGCCTTGCGGTCCGCGAGGAGGAGGAACACCTTGGACGATGACGAGGTGAAGGAGCTGTTTATCACGGCGTCGGATCCGACGTTCTACGCGCCGGTGGTGTCGCGGTTTTTCACGCATCAGCAACGGGCGGCCGTGGACCTCTTGACCATGCAACAATGGGTGATCGAGTGCTACGCTCGGCACGTCCAGGCCGGTACGCACACTGCCACCCTGTCCGCAGCGGCCGTGGCCACTGACGGTGACGGCTCGCAGCTGTCCGACCTCACGGCCATCATCCTCGACGTGAAGCGGCAGATGAAGATCTTGACGGACAAGGTCAACGGCAAGGGGTTTACCCCGCGGGCGGACAAGTAGAACAAAATCGGCTACGGGGGAGGCGGCTCCGCCGCTCCGGTATACGGTTTGCAGCTGGTGACCCCTCGGCTGGGGGGAACTGGTCGCAATCGCATGGGAAGAAGCGCGTTGCCTTTCACAAAGGCAACGGCGACTTCGTCCCGTTTTGCGGCAATTCTACATGCAAGAAGGACGACGCGCGCCACTGGCACCGCGACTCGGTCCGAATGGCGGCAAACACGGCGCAGGGGGAAGCTTTCGCAGCTTCTCCCTCGGCGACATCGAGAACGACTTACTGGCGGAGCAGTTCCAGGCGGCGATGGACGGGCACGGCGGTGAGAGATTCGACGCACTCTGCCTCCTGGCGGGGGGCAAGCCGGAGATGCTCGACGGCGTTTCGGCGTGTGCCTTCGGGCTCGAGCCGGAGCGGGAAGATGGTGCGTTGCAGGAATTCATACCCTACTGCCAGCCCGTCACTCTTATGGGGGGCTTCACAGTAGGTGGTGTGGCAAGCGGGATCTCGGCTGCCGCTTGCACGCATGTCCGCGAGGACGCACCGCCGGCACCACCGCCGGCGGCAATCACGCATGTTTACCCTGACGAGTCGGATGCGTCTGGCGACGGTGGCATGCTGCCGGTGGACCCCGTGCACGCACACGAGCCCGACCTCTGCTTTGCGGACAGGATCGCGCAGATGGGTGTGCTTTCGATCACGGCTGAGGGCAAGGATTTGGCAATGTGGTATATGCACGCCGAGTCGGAGACCGACTGTTACGACAACGATGTGGACGATTCTGCTGCTGGGTGTGACCCGGCGTGGCAGTGGGGATGCGGTTCGGCAGCCTCCAGCACCTCGTCGGGGATGCGGTACAGTAATCACCCACCTTTAAGAAAACAGGAGATATGGGGCCAGCCAGTGATATTCTCCAACTTGGGTACCCCCCCCCCTGCCAGCGCCAGCGTCCTATGAAAACGCTATGAATAGTGGACCGCGATCTCTTCACTCAGCCAGCGCATTTCTTAGCCATCTACATGGACACCCACCTAGCCCAGACATTTTCTTAAAATTTTCACTTTTCGAACGATGGACCCTGTAAGTCGTGCACAACTTAAGGATCTTAAGCAGGATTTTGATGACGAAATTATTTCGGAGACAGATTATCTAGAACTGAAGGGCATCGTTCTACATGAAATGTACATGAAATATTGAGAGAAGTGATATATTGATGTCACATATCTATAATATCATATGTAATATTTGCAAATGCCAGCAATTTTTTCTTAGCTATAAGAAATTGGAGAATCGTATCTTAGGCCGGCCAGCCAGCACCAATATTTCTTATTTTGGTCCATGCCATAACCTTCAAAAACCAGCCAGCGATATTCACCAACTTGGGTAGCCCCCCGCCCCCCCTGAAACGCTGGCTACTTTCTTATCGTCGGGTTTTCTTAACGGTGAGTGATTACTGTACACCGCCTTGGGGGTTTGGCCGCTCTTCGGCAATTATTGTTGTGATGGTGTGTGCACTCTTTTGTGTTTGCGCCACCGCGGCGCCACTCTCCGCTGCGGCTCTTGGCGAGGCATGCGCGCCGGGCTACAACGGCCTGGAGTCACGGGGAAGCCGATTTTCCCCCCACTGTATGGGGGGTTGGGGGCCTGCTTCTCCTTGCTTCACCCCTCACTGTGTGTGGCATGTGTCACCCGTGACCGTGTCCCCGTCACGTTAGCCTTCCTATTTAGACAGTCCGTGTTTATGTCTAACTAGTTTTATGCTATTCCGTTTCCGAGCACCCGGCACTGTGTTTTCTGTGACTTTATCGTGCATATATATCCCTTATATATATACCCTCAGATCACTCTTCTCGTCAGGTTATCGACCCACATCACGCTTTGTGGTGTTCGGTTTTGCTAGACTCGCTTTGGCTCATCGTCAATTCTACTCACTTCCCTCTCACTTCCTTAACGGTTTGAGTGCATTTGCCTCATCCCAACTTCCCTCATCTCACTTCGTGTAGTTCCTACCGTCTGTGATTGGTTTTACACGATCTCCCTCGGCCTAACCTCCCTCTTGTTCCTTCACCGTGGCCGGCTACTTCCTTCGGCGTCCTTCAAGCTTCAACGCTCTGGCCAGCAGCGCCTCTGCTGCCGGAAAACTGACTTACCTTACGGCAATTTTGACGTGACCGCCGTGTTCCTCGTCAAAAACTGACCCAATTTGACCCTTTCATCGCTCGATTTGGTTAATTTTACTAGGAGTTATCTTTCTCCACGTAAACTTACACACTCTGGCCAGCAGCACCTGAACTGCAGGAAAACTGGCTTACGGTACAGTACGACGTTTTTGACATTACCTCCGTTTTCCTCGTCACATTCTACCCCGATTTGGCTTCTCCATCGCTTGATTTGGTTGATTTTTCGGGGAGTTACCTTTACGCCTCGAAACCCTATCGACGCGCCTTCCAGATTTTGCAGTCGCGGGGATCATGACCTCGCTGCACCAGCGTACGCGTATGGCCGCAGTTCGGTCTGCTCTGGACTCGCTTCGACGAGAACATCTTCCCTTTGATTGTGGTCTGGTGGTGCCTGGTGGTGCTTACACACCAAGCACCAAACTCGAGTCCATCGCGTTCGCCATCAACAACGAGTGCTTTGACTCCTTCGACTTCGTCCCTCCACTCCCTTCGGCCTCGCCTTGCACCCCACATGTTCACCATCTAGTGGTGTGTGGTGATGTTGCCACGCCCACTTCGCCCCTCACCATCGTTCCTTTCGAGCCATTCCCAATGCGCTCAATCGCGCCCCCTTACCGCATTTTTCACCTTCCACCTCCCCACCCCCTTCTCATCGACGCATTCGCTCTGGTGGTGCCAGGCTACTTTTGGCTTTGGCACCGCACAGGAGTTGGTTGATTCGTCGTCTGGATGCCCCTCGACATCTTCGAGAACACCGCCGCCACCACTTAGTGCAAACACGGTCATATCGCAACCAACATGTTGAGTGAACCTCCTAGACTTAGCCACAATTCACTTGCAGAGTAGCGCCACACCTTCCTAGCTGTTAGCTGGAAAGTGGTCCTCTGGACTCTGACATTAAGTGACATTGGGTTTAGGTTTTAGGGTTTGCTTGCTCTGGGATGGCCACTCACACCTTCGGGGTGAGGTGGTGTCACGGGGAAGCCGATTTCCCCCCCACTGTATGGGGGCCTGCTTCTCCTTGCTTCACCCCTCACTGTGTGTGGCATGTGTCACCCGTGGCCGTGTCCCCGTCACGTTAGCCTTCCTATTTAGACAGTCCGTGTTTATGTCTAACTAGTTTTATGCTATTCCGTTTCCGAGCACCCGGCACTGTGTTTTCTGTGACTTTATCGTGCATATATATCCCTTATATATATACCCTCAGATCACTCTTCTCGTCAGGCATAAGGTCCCACGGGACACCGACCATTGCCCAAAATTATTTTTCTAGTCATCCAATATCGTGTCATAACAGTGTCACCACGTTCGACGATACTGTGTTACGCGAGACCCGGTTGCCGTGGACAGTAACCATAACGATCGTAACTACACATTGCGACCTTTCATTCTTGCAATACGTACCGTCGCGACGATCACACTCGACGTGGTGCAAGCGATCTCTACCAATGGGCGTGGGGTTCCTGAGTTGCGTCACGATCTTTTGCAATGCGATTCGTATGACGTGGATAAGATTTATGGGCAAAGATGCTTTCATGACCGGTGACCTGGGGCATCAATGATCATTTTCTGCATTAATAAATCAATTATGAATTAACATCTCGTCGTGAGTTCGTGACCATGACCGTCGCGTCGCGTGACCCGCGGGTAATTAATTATTACCCTCTGCGGGTGTTGACATGATCGTTGACATGTTACACGTGTGCCATTTATGATTGATGGGCTCAACGGGAGGCAAGACGAGAGAGCGAACGGGATGGCAAGCTCAGCGCTCACACACTCCGACTCGCTCACTGCAAAATTTTGCGAAGTTCGAATATGCTTGAGAAAATTTAAAAACGACAGGTTTACGTGTTGGAGAATTAACGTATCGCATCTTTAACTAATGTGCATAGTATTCTAGAAAGTATCGCTCGGTTGCGCGTTTATGCCTCTTTTGATATGTGATACCATCACTTAATCACATTCTTCGTGAACGACTTCAACAGTTATACCAGTAGGCGACTCAGGGTCACAAGTCAGCAGGGGATACTATGCGTACTGAAGTACAAAAGCTTGACACGCGTCAACCTTTTACCCAACTTCGCTTACCACGCGCCTACGCCTGTGAAGATATGCTCGATATTGCACTATCTCAAGGTCTCAAATACCGCGTCTTTAGACGCGTCCTATATTCAGAAATATGTCTCCAGTTCAAAACGATACCTTAAGCTGACTTTTCTCAGAGTTTTCATACCACTACTAGATAAAAGCGAAAGCGATATGTGGGACGGTGTTCCGCAAAGCGGCTCTTGGCCAGGATATTTCGCATATCAAGAACACGACTTGCAAACGGCAACCAACAACTTGCAGGAATCTCCACATGTGTTCAACGAAACTAACCCTGGCGGTTTCAGTGCGCAAACGTTTTCGTACCCAATATCCGCGGCGAACCCGTATGCTTTTAGTGCGCAACCAGTATTTCAACACATGCACGTAAACGCGGTTGGTTTCAATCCGCAGCCGACAGCGCAACCCATGCCCGGACCAACTAGTTTCAGCTTTCCAACGCGCGTGACACCGACTCCTTTCCCGTTAAATGCAGTTTCAACTCCTTCGTCCATTCGAAACTGCGGTCGCACTGCGGAGGAGGAGAGCCCGCTACAACCCCGAACGCTCGCAAGCGACTTTCTGGATCCTGAATTGGTGGACCCTGAATTGGTGGACTCTTTTGTGGAAAACTGTGGAGAGGAAGACGACCCTGATTTTTACGATGCCCCGGATATTCAAGAGTGGGAAGACGACGACGATGAAAACCGGGATCCGAACGCTTCCGCTTCTGCTATAAAAGGAGCGCCTGGTTCTGCGCGGACTTTCCATCATCGCAACAAATGGCAGTCGTGTCTGAAAGATCCGGACAAAAGCGCAAACGATGGTGAGCGCCAAGCAAAAAAGGCGAAAATGGGAAGGAAGCCTAAAGCTCTTTGGGACTTGATGCAGCGCTTTTGGGGAGGAATTCGTGGTGGCACCAAACAGTGGCAAGCAACGGGAGCACATCGACAAAAGCTAAGGCTGGTTTCTTCTTTGATCGCTGCAGCCGTTCATGTCATATATGGCACTTCGACGTGCATGCCGGATCTATCTATGCTATCTTCCAAGCAAAAGTTCGTGAAGTTCAAGGCGGATGATGCTTTATCAAACTTGACAGGGGAACAATGCGAAAAAGCTATTGCTTTTGCTCTGAACTATGGCATTTGTGGTGCGTTTCTGCAATATCCAATTGAAATACATATTGTTTCACACTTACATATATAACACTTGTTTTTAAGTGGTTTAGCATGGTGCACTTTCACATGCTCCCATCTCCCATATGACTCTCCTCTGTCTCCAGTAAAATTATCAGCTTGCTTTCACATTTTCTCTTCGGCTTCAGGTCCCATCTTCAGCTCCTCTATCTCTGTCCACTATACTATTTAGATCGATTAGCTCGCATCCTTCAAACACAATGTCTTCAAAATATAATCCAAATATCAACCTGCTCACCAGATCTTGCCCCGTGAGTCAGTAACCCAGACTGACCTGTGCTGTGCGTTCCTATGAATGGTGCCCCGTGAGTCAGTTACACAGGCTGATATGTGTTGTGCGTTAATATGACTGGTGCCCCGTGAGTCAGCATGGTAGACTGACTTGTGTTGTTGTGCTGTGCTATGCATGTGCAATTATTGTGCTGTGCATTGTGCCCGTGTTATGCATATGATGTGCTGTGCTGTGCTGTGCTGTGCTATGTCGGATCTCCGGAATCCACTTCCGCAGCCGGATGCCGTGCCCAGCTGTGCGGTGTTGTGCTCTGCTGTGGGTGTAGCTATAATATGCTATGCTGCGCAATGCTTTGTGCAGCGAATGCCGCTGAGTCTCGGGCGTAGTGCCCAACCGAGTGTGCGCTTGCGACGGGGCTGTCAGGAGTTCAACCTGAGCTCAGCACGGGTATACCCCGCTGAGGCTGCAGCCTCTCCCTTACTGCCACGCATATAAGCATATGCAACGCCCATTGCTGTGTTGTGCTATGCATATGCAAATGCTGTGCGTTCGTATGATTGGTGCCCCGTGAGCCAGTTACACGGACTGACCTGTGCTGTGCATTCGTATGATTGGTGCGCCGTGAGCCAGTTACACGGACTGACCTGTGCTGTGCGTTCTGTATGATTGGTGCGCCGTGAGCCGGTTACACGGACTGACCTGTGCTGTGCGTTCGTATGATTGGTGCGCCGTGAGTCAGCATGGCAGACTGACTTGTGCTGTGCGTTCGTATGATTGGTGCCCCGTGAGTCATTGTTGCAGACTGACCTGTGCTGTGCGTCTGCATGATTGGTGCGCCGTGAGTCAGCATGGCAGACTGACTTGTGCTGTGTGCTCAGCGATTGGTGCCCCGTGAACCAGTTACACGGACTGACCTGTGCTGTGCGTTCGTATGAATGGTGCCCCGTGAGTCACCGTGGCAAACTGACTTGTGCAGTGCGTTCGTATGATTGGTGCCCTGTGAGCCAGTTACACGGACTGACCTGTGCTGTGCGTTCGTATGATTGGTGCGCCGTGAGCCGGTTACACGGGACTGACCTGTGCTGTGCGTTCGTATGATTGGCTCCCCGTGAGCCGGTTACACGGACTGACCTGTGTTGTGCGTTCGTATGATTGGTGCGCCGTGAGTCAGCATGGCAGACTGACTTGTGCTATGCGTTCGCATGATTGGTGCCCCGCGAGTCAGTGTTGCAGACTGACCTGTGCTGTGCGTTCGTATGATTGGTGCGCCGTGAGTCAGCATGGCAGACTGACTTGTGCTGTGCGTTCGTATGATTGGTGCCCCGTGAACCAGT